>CAJGYO010000014.1:19819984-20092032 GCA_904845875.1 Miscanthus lutarioriparius | reverse complement strand
AATTCCAATGTTTGACGTCTAATGCGCGTATCTTACTGTGACATTAAATATATGCCTTTCAAAAATTTGACATCCCATATCCAATATAAAAAAAAATCTCATGCAATATAAAAAAATCTGTTTAGGGTGACTTAAAAAAGGAAAAAATAAAAATCTTATGTAAGCGCATCTTCATCCTCCCTAAATAATTATCATTATTTTCGCTTCTCAAAATAATTTTGACTAAATATATATTAAAAATATTAATATTTATGGTACAAAATTAATATCATTAGATCATTGAATCTATTTTTATAATAAATTTATTTGTAATAAAATGTATTAACGCCTTTTTCTATAAATTCACCAAACTTACTTACACGGAAAACCAAAAGCGCGACGGTTATTTAAGGACGGATGGAATATCAGGAAAGGAACTTTACAATTGTTGAGGCATCTTCTTCTCGTGTATAAAAAGACTATATCGTCTGAGACCATATAGACCTGATGATTTGCCTTAGTTTCAAGTGCTTGATTTGACTGAGTAATTTGATTGTTGGGTTGGTATTTTCTCTCTCACTGCAGCTAGGTTGCATTTGATTCTTAGGCTTTAATTTGTTTATTGAGGTTCAGCTTCACGAGCAGCTCAAACCAGTGGAACTATAGCTGTTTTGTAAACTATTTGGCAATAGCTCTACATGTGAAACTCTTTAAAAACATACTCTCACAAATTCCCACATAGGGCCCACTCAGAGTGAGGTGGAGCTCGGTGAAGCCACTAGTTTCACTTTCACCCTACACCAATCCTTTGTCTCAGCATGTTTTAAAGAGCTACGAGGTAGAGGTGTTCGGTTTTACCTCGTTAGGCACAAAATGACTCCAAATAACTCTAGAAACTGATGGTGGAGCCATGTCAAAAGGGCCTCAGTTGTGAGTACTAGGATCTTTTGCTTTGTTCGGATCAAGAAAGGCCAATCCATGGCAAACAAATGGTCAAATGGACTACCGCAGTGTGCATACTCTAGAAATTGCTTACGGCAACGAAACAACTTCAAAACTAAAGGCTCCTTTGGAACAGAGTAATTTTATAGAAATTATATAGGAATTTCATGAGTTTATTTTTCACAGAGAAAACGCAGTAACAGGAAAGAACTATGTTCCAAAAGAGGGCCTAAAGCTTGAATAGTTGCATGGATCTACGTAGCTGTAAGTGTGATACGCGCAACCAGCTCATTTCAACAAACGAAAACACGAGAATTAACATAACCACCAACGCCAAGTCCACATCTTTTCGTTCTTACATTAACATAGATCTAAAGAGTTCCTGCCTGATAAGCTTACTGGAAGCCACAAAATGATCAAAACAGTTCAAGGAGCAAATAAAGCTAGTCTTTAATGTGCTGCCACAGCGCATTGTGACAACTTTATTTAGCATAACGATCAGCCCCACAGTGCTGAGGATCGAGAAGGATTACGAATGCGCGATAATATGTGAAGGAAAGCAGCTAGCTGCTCAATGTGAAGGAAAGCAGCTAGCTAGCTCTCAGTAAGAGTGACGTACACACACCACAAAACAAAGCTGTATGCAAAAGAGCTAAAGCAGGGCAACCACTGAAACTGAAAGTAGGCATGATCAACAGCCGAGCCGGAGCTGCTTGATTCACCTAGCACCTCCTAATTTTAGTAGCTTTATTTAGTAACTTTTTACCAAACACCTTTACTAAAAGAGACTAAACAATCTTTTAGTCAACTAGTCACCCAAACCTTAGTAGCAGCTCCTAAAAAACCATGTCCTGGATAGGGCTTGCACCCTTCATCACGCGCGCCTGTCCGGGCCTTGACCGTACCTCCTCACTCATACTTACTCTTTCAGCTCGCCTCTCTCTCTCCCTCTCTCTCTCTCTTGCCTTTGCCATGCCATCTTCGCTCACGCAGCTGCCGCCCTCCCAACCCTCCGCCCGAGCAAGCGTCTCCCACCGCTCACGCCATGGGACGACCCACAGGTTGAAAGTATCCGGACTATTACTCGCAGTCCTCTTCTCCGTGGATCTGAATGGCTCCGGTCGTCGTTCCCCCATCGCTGCCCGGTGACTTGGCGTCTTCTCCCCAAGCGCCATCGTATGGTGCGGGCTCCTCCTCCGACGCGGCATGGAGGGGCTGGATCTGAACACCGATGCCACCGGCTTCCCCTACATGGGCTCTTACCGGGGGCTCCTCCAAGGTGACTTCGCTCCGGGCGGTAGAGGGCTTCTTCTCTTCGCATTGGCGCGATCCGGTCTTTGGAGGATTCGTTCCTCCTCGGCCGACCGCAGGAGCGACCAGGATCCAGGAAACTCCCGACTTTCTCGCCATTGTGTGCCGCTCGGGGTGGGAACCGGCAGCGATGCCGTGCTCCTGCGGCCGCAGCTGGGATGCGTGGAACAGTTGCTTCGGGCAGCTCGTATCCTCAACTGAAGGAATGGAGCTAGAAGATGACGGCGACATCCCACCGAGGTGAGCTTGTTCTCTGATCTGATCCGTGCTTTGCTCATGATTTATTATTTATGTTATGCATGTCTTATTTATGGTTCTGCATATCTGTTTTTACTAGATTCTCATACTTTTCATTGATCTGATGTGTTAGGGTTTTATTTGTTGATGTACAAGTGTTTATTTGTCTAATCTGTTTGATCTACAGGTGTGTGTTAGGGTTGTATTTGTTTGATCTACAAGTTTGTATAAACTACTACTGTTTAGTTGTTTGTTATTGAAATGTATACATGTTTCATATAGTACTGTGTATTTATTTGATATATATTTGTCTATTTCAAATTTTGTCTCTTGTTCTCCTCGATCTGCTTCTCTACTAGTTTGACAAAGGCAAATTGGTCCGATGTAAATACATTTGTGTTCTCTTGTCTTGCTGTTGATGAAATGAGAAAGGGCAATTCAAGTAAGGGGATAATGACAAGGAGAGTTTATGATAATTTGAGAGATTTCTATAAGCAACAGACTGACCTAAAGCATGATGTTAGATGTTGGGTATGGTTCTCGGCACATACCGGTGAGGTGGGCGGACAAGCTGTCGATGGAGAAGCTTTGTCGTCTTCGATTCGGGAGGGCGGCTAATGTTGAGGACGAGATCCGGCTACCGCGACCTCCGCGAAACAAACCGGAGGCGAGGCCAGCCGCTGCGACCTCCGCGCAGCCGTCGCGGGCGTCGGTGCCAGCTTTCAGCGGCTGGGAGCTGGGCTGTGCGGCGGTGGCGGAGTACACCCTCTACCAAAATAGCATAGGGGGAAGACGTCAACCAAATTTCCTTCTTATTCTTATTGAAAACAACTATTATAGGACGAGTTGTACTGGCAAGCATACCTCATTGATAGTCGCGAAGAAGGAATCATTATCCACAAAATGAATATCAGGGTCCTCACCATTGATCATACACAACTCCTTGTACCTTAGATAGGCGCTATATTCATCGAGTGATTTAACCTCAGGTGGGATAGGCGAATCATCCTTGCAAAACATTTCGTTGCACATGTCAGTGAAAAACTTACGGGATCCTCCACGGAGGTGTGACATGTGGAGGTATGATATGCAAGTCTAAGTCTAGTGTTGGTTTGAGCTATAAGAAACAACTATATATAGCTTTTAGATGTCGCCCTGCGCAAATCCGTTGGTTGGGCAAAGGAAGTCGTCGGTGGCTTGCATGCGTTGTTTTGGACTGCAATGCCCTTGCTGCTTCGCACGCCACGCCGCCCGTTCAAGTGCTCATTTAATCACCGCGCGCATTTAATCACCGTTCAAGTACTAGCAGCGCCCTGCCATGCAAAATTGGGAACGCAGAAAAAAAAAAAAGCACTCGAACCTGAGACCTCCAGTCTCGGCTGCCTCGGGAGACGCTGCAATAACCAATCGAGGCGAATTGTTTTCGTGTCCACGATACACCCGCAGCCCTATTTAATAAAGGCAAACAGGGAAAACTTCATCCTAATTAATCACTCCTTGGTATACACAATCATGTACTAAACGACATCTAAAAGCTATATGGAGGGAGTGTATAGCACTCGAACCTGAGACCTCCAGTCTCGGCTGCCTCGGGAGACGCTGCAATAACCAATCGAGGCGAATTGTTTTCGTGTCCACGATACACCCGCAGCCCTATTTAATAAAGGCAAACAGGGAAAACTTCACCCTAATTAATCACTCCTTGGTATACACAATCATGTACTAAACGACATCTAAAAAAGCTATATGAAGGGAGTGTATATATATATACATATACACCCTAATTAATCACTCCCTTGGTATACACAATCATGTACTAAACGCACATCTAAAAAGCTATATGGAGGGAGTGTATATATATATATATATATATATATATATATATATATATATATATATATATATATATATATATATATATATATATATATATATATATATACACACACGTGTGTGTGCGCGCGCGTGCGTAGGCATGTCGTGCATAATAGTCATATCGCATACGTGATCAGGACGGGATATGTTTTATTTGGAAATTTTTTATTGTTTGCGTGATACATGTCACTAGAATATTTGTATAGAGTTTATTTCTGCTGTGCTGGTGGTAATTAAAAGATTGATGACGTGAATCGGTGGTTTAATTATGTGTGTGATCTGGTAGACACGTCACCATTTGTGGAATTACCTATTATAAATGTAATTAGCTGTTAGAATATAGGAGGCTGTATGATGGTACTCATTGGTACACTGACATATATTACTTGTAGATCCTACTAAATTTATGAGTAAATAATAAAATAGTTGCTGTGCTCATCCGTTTACAAATATGCTGATCCGTTTAACTCAGCATTTAAACAGATCAGCACATTTGTAAACAGATCAGCAATGCACCTATTTTATTATTTATTCATAAATTTGGCAGAATCAGCAAGTAATATATGCCAGTGCACCAATGAGTACCACCATGCAACCTCGTAAAAAGGTAGTTACATTTATAATAATTTATATACGTGCATAAACAGGACATGCCTGCGCATGGGCGCGCCCACACGTGTGTGTATACATATATACTAATCTGTAGCTAGCTACAAAATAACTTATTCTGTAGTTACTTTGAGTTACAATAATTATTATGTTAATTTATGAGATTATAGTAACTCCTTACTAAGTGGTTTACTATAACGTTACGGTAAATATCCCCATGTGTTATAGTAACCCAAATATCGTAAATATATATTGACATTATCATAAATTAGTATATAATATAAAATCATCGTAAATGGAGGTGGCTATAGAATAACTTATTTTGTAGCTGGCCAGTGAATACTCTCTTTCTCTCTCTCTCTCTCTCTCTCTCTCTATATATATATATATATATATATATATATATATATATATATATATATATATATATATATTTGTTTCTTATAGCTCAAACCAACACTAGACTTAAACTTGCATATCATACCTCCACGTGTCACACCTCCATGGAGAATCCCGTAAGTTTTTCACTGACATGTGCAACGAAATGTTTTACAAGGATGATCCACCTATCCCACCTGTGGTTAAATCACTCGATGACTATAGCGCCTATCTAGGGTACAAGGAGTTGTGTATGATCAATGGTGAGGACCCTGATATTCATTTTGTGGATAATGATTCCTTCTTCGCGACTATCAATGAGGTATGCTTCCCAGTACAATCCGTCCTATAATAGTTGTTATCAATAAGAAGGAAATTTGGTTGACGTCTTCCCCCTATGCTATTTTGGCAGGAAGTGTTTGATGAAGACGACGACGACGACGAGGTTTGTAGCATGCTGCGCTCCGACGTAGTCCACACAAACGATGAAGAACCTGTTGACAATTGCGACTATCTCGACATTCAGTAACATGAACCTTGACGCCAGCACAGAAGAACGGTGATTAGAGTCCATCAAATCGATGGACAGATCTTTCTAAATTTTGTGAAAATTTTAAGCATTTTTTCTAGCACATCTGATGAGAATTAACGAGTAATATAAGATACGAAGGGACAAAAGGCATGGGAAAAAATAGAATGATCTAACTCTTACACTACGTAAAAACGATTTTTAGCAACGGAGGAATTTTTTTAGGGAGGCGGGGTGATGGAGCCGCCTCTGATGTGGCGCAAGGCTTTCCTGGAGCCCGCACACCGCCGCCTGCAAATGGAGCAGAGGCGGCTAGTGACACGAGCCGCCCTACAAAATGGGTCTCGATTTGTAGGGGCGGCTCACACCACCAGCCGCCCCCAGTGTTTTATTTGTAGGCGGCTGAATCACCGACCAGCCCTACAAATGCCGCATCCGATATATATCAGCCACAAAATTCTCTCACCTTCCTCCTCTCTCTCCGCCTCTCTTCCTCCCTCTCTCTCTCCTCGTAGCAGACGGGCGGCGCGGCGCGCAAGGCCAGAAGTGGCCAAGGCTGGCTGCCTTTCTTCACCTTCTCCCCCATTGCACCATTTCCTTACTCCCCCTCCCCTCTGTCCGGATACCGAGCCGAAACAGCGCGCCTCCGCTACTGGTCACCGCCCACCGCCCACCGCCCTGTGTCTTGTCGCCTCGCAGATCTGGCTGCTGCTCTGAGGTAAATCGTTGATTGCTTGAACCATACCCGTAGATCCCAGATCTCCTCCTCCCATCCCTTCACGCGACGCCTTAACTCAGATGCCTCCCCATCGGAACCCTAATCCTCTCAGCGCCTGGGACTCGGATCCGCTTTCTTCTCCTGCCGGTGGTAAGTGAACCTAGCTTCCTTGTTCCGGTTGATTCGATCTAGGAGCTCGAGTTGTTCTTGGGGCATTTCTTTGCTGTAAGCGGCAAAGGTCATGATCCAAATCTGTCTCCCTTGGATTTGTTTGTCATGGAGGCGGAAGTACGGAGAGTGATCTGTTTGCTAGCTCTTAATCTCTCCACCGTACTCTTTTATCTTCTTCGCCGCCATGGGCGCTAGGCAAGATCGATCCAGCCAAGCTGCCGATGCGGTTTGTTTTCCGTAAGTTTTGGGGGATTCAGCTCGAATTTAATGTCCCGAATTTATTTTAAGATCCATGACCCCAAGTGATGAGCAACTCGGCATGTTCTTGTTCTTGCTGGTAGTTGCTCGCAGCCATACCAATTGTTTTGTTTCCTTTTCTCGAGATGGGATTACAGTTTTGCATTGACAGCTGCACCAATTGTTTTGTTTCCCCTTTTCTCGAGATGGGATTATAGTTTTGCATGCATGGCATCCGAACATTGTGAACATACTTTTTACTCAGGTCAACATCATGATGGCTACTTTGGGGAGGACGAAGTGGCAAGCTGTAACAACCTTCATCGTGCTATGCATCTTGTCATCCATTTGCATCCGCAAAGCGCAATTCACGCCTGCGGACAGCTACCTTTGTTGATGTGGGTCCTCCAAGAGCACAATGGTTGGCGGAGGACCTTCTCGTGCGGATGGCACATCTCGGTGAAGGTGTCCACCTCCTGGATATACTCGCATGCACCTCAAAGAATGGGGGTAAGCAACAGTCCAGATAATGTAGTCTCTATCCTGGATGTGATTGATCTGATATTCACCAAAGCACATGTTTCATTTTGTGCTTAGATCTTCTACTAATTTCTTTCACTAAGTATACTAAGGATTGATCGATATTCCTTTTAGGAGAAATGAAGTTTTTTTTAATTTAGTTTGATCCAACTGATCATTTTAAGTGGATGCTATATTACTTACAGGTGAAATTAAAGAATTCATATGCTGGATGGATCACCCTGGAATTGTAAGGTTAAGGTGATGTACTTTAATCCGCTAATCAAGTGTAAAACATGATGTATTATTTCTGATTTACTCAATCCGTGCGTGATTATGCCCATCTGTGCTTAGATTGCTTGTTTACTTGTAAGTGACAAGATACTTATCAAACTAGATGAAACACAAGTTGTTGCTTTGATAGTTATTTCTTTGGTTATGATCAGTTGCAACTTGTGGAGCTGTTCCAGTCATGCTACAAACATAACTGGATGTGAAAAGTGTTTTTAGATAAATCTGAGCCTCTACCTTCAAGCATTCATGAATGTGAACCAATATACCAAGGTGAAGAGCACGTACTTGGCACCACAAATATGGTGTATGAAAATCAAGAGCCCAGTATGATGGGGAGGTGGTTCTTACTTGAAAGCGGTGACAAGATCTGGGAAAGCAACCCTTCCGTGGATGACAAGGCCACAGAACATCAATGTGAGATTTTTTTTGTTATTGACTTTTGTACATGCGTGAATCTCTTTGTACAATGCAAGAATTACTATATTTGGCTTCACACTTAAATTGATTTATTTTAGGGGAGCTGATTGATAATTTTCTGCGAACAATCGCTAACTAGCTAATTGCCTATGGGTATATTTCTAATAATCTATGGTTTAAATACATGTTCTCAATTGTATTCTCATTTATCACATTGTCAAATTTCATTGTCGCATGGTCTCTTCATTTTACAAGAGGGACTTAACGAAAGTGAGCTTTGTGTCTTCTTCCGTAGTAGTTTGAGTACTTGAACTGGAGTTGTCTTTATTTCTTATGTATATTTATTCTCGCAAAGACAACGAAAGTCTATATCTCCTAGCAACCGATCAAGGTTTTATAAGCCAAACTGATTTGGTATGGCAAAGGTTGGTATAGCAATAACTTTTTGAACTTCGACTATTTGATGGTTTTTACGTCATTGTGTATTGGACCTGTCGGCTTAGCATGTACTTGAATGACCAATATATGCCTTATTGTGATTTTGAATGTGCTCAACGCTAATGAATCATCATAGATGTGCACTCTGAGTCACTTTGCATGTGTTATCTAAATTCTAACGCTACCACATTGGCCCGTCTGTTTGACAGTTCCAGAGTTTCTGTGCTTCCGACCATTTTCTATTGATCATATAACCGATCTAGGTTCATTTATCTCTTCCAAAACAACAATATTCACAACTGAAGGATTCGAACTAGAATAGTCTAAGCACTCTTGGACTAATTTACTAGTATATGCTTCACATAGAGACAATATGTGTTTTTTTTCCTCATTTAGTTGATATTTCTTACAACTTTATGCAAAACCAGTAATAGTTCCGCATTGGCTTCAGATTTACAATGAAAAGGCTCTTAAAAGCCGTTTGATACCAGTATTTACCTTCGGTATGTGTCCATTTGGTTAGTTGTCTTGCCTCGGCATTCTATTCTAAGCTATCTTGCTAATGCTTTTATGATTTGTGTGAAGCTAATGATCATGGTTTTTATCTCATCTTTTCGAACTTGTTTCTGTATGGTTATGGTGCGATATTTAACTTTCTTGGGCTTGTAATCACTGCCATCATCCAAGGTAATTATTGAGAATGCATGTCTACTTGAAAGCAACGCGTGCTTATTGCATAGTCGTTTTAAAATGTTCTATTGAGTTGAGCAAAGTTGTCAATTACTCAAGGCTATATAAATACTATTTTTTTTAGATATCGTGGTCGATTGCCATACAAATTGAGCCCCGATATTTGTTATATATCGTGTGAAAGGTCTATATTTTGATAGTAATGCTTGTTCATGTGAGATTGAAGCGGTCTAGTTTTTTGGCAAAGTAGTCCACAGTCCGAGTCCCGAATTGACCCAATTTTATATATGGTTAAGTATTCATACATAAACTTGATTCTTGTGTAGTTACAGACTGCATAGCCTACTATTTTCCAAAGCACTTGGATTTCAACAAGCTAATTTACAAAACAGACCCCACTTGATAATGCTAACATGGCGATCTGAAATATTTTCTTCAAGAAGAACCGCATTCGATTAATGCGACCTGGAAGAATTGTCCATATTCTGAATGGATGTTGCACTAAGTTTCCTTGTGCATGCTAATTTGTGATCTAGTGTTGTATCCTCGATGATCAAGGCGGTGAGACGAATCTTACTTGACCAATGAGTCTATGTCTAAGGAATATTTTGTGATCTAGTATTGCTATGTGTCAATTAGAATGGCCACTTCATAGTAAAACTATGTATCTATGCATCTAGATATATGCTATGTCTCAAAACAGAGGGAGTAGCACTATTGCCATGTTTGTAATACTAATTTGTAGTCCTTAAGAAAAGGGTCACTCTTCTTTTATTGCCCAAACGCCACAGTTTAGCTCATCAATCATCATTGCATGTAAAATGTCTTTTTATTCAGGTAATTGAGAGGAAACCTGAGCTAGCTAAGCTAGAGACACTTGATTGTGGGAAGCCTTATGATGTATTTGTTGGGTGGGTCATTTCAGTTTATTGTGTCTAACTTGTCTATGTATAAGATGTTGTTGACTAAGTAACTGATTTACTTACATTTATGTTTCTTCATATGTTCTTGCTTTACTTATTCTGATTCTGACTCTAAAGCCTATTGTATGGAGAACAACGTGAATTGTAAATTTAATTTTTTTTGGCGGAAAAATGATTTGTAGGAAGGCGGTTGGTACTGTAGCCGCCTACAAATCGATTTTGTAAGGCGGCTGGTGTTTCAGCACCGCCCCTATAAATCTATTTGTAGGCGACTCTGATTGCCAACCGCTTTACAATCGATTTGTAGGAGCGGCTGGTAACACCAGCCCGCTCCTACAAATCGATTTGCAAAGTGATTGGGAACCGCCCCTACAAATGCATGATTTGTAGAGACGGTATGGTAGGGGCGGCTGGCCGAACCGCCCCTACAAATGCACTGTAGCCGCCCCTGAAAATCATATTTGACGTAGTGTTAATTATAAAAGAGTATCTAGAGTAATAGAGATTTTGGTAAAAAAAAACTCCAACGAACTGTTTAGTTGGATCTCAGAATAAAAAATACATACTCTACTATTAACTAATTATTTTGTATTTGTCGCTAGCCAAAGATGAAGAGCGGGGATATTTATCTAGAGTGCACACAGTATATAAAAAAGTTGTTGATAGGTACCAAGATATAGAAAATGAATTTTTCTAAAATATATGACTCTCCAAGTAATCATTTAGAGAGTTAAATTTAGATAGAAATTAAGAGCGTCCGCAGTATGGGTTTCGTAGCCAGTTCGATGCATTAAATGCAGCTATAGCACCAGGTACGTAACATTGTGGAGTGGTTTCGATGGAGGATCAGCTTCGAGCTATCGACCCCGCCCCTTTTCAATAAAAAATAGATCACCGCGGTGCTAAACACCAGGATATGAAGCCGAATCAGGTTCGATACACTGCGAGCTGAACACCAGAACAAGTCATGTCATTTGTGGGACCTAGGATTGGAGCGTCCCCGCTTCTCCGCACTGCGGACGCTCTAATACGTATGAAAAAGGACATCGAAGCAAAATGTAAATAGCATCATTAACTCTCTATACACTGATCGACAAAATGATTCATTATTCATCGTTCGAAAGTACGTAAAGTTGCAGTGCGAGAAATGAATCAACAACGCACCGGACGCCGCGGCATTGTGCAGCGGCGTGCAACCCTTGGCGTCGGGCGCAGCCGGGTCGACGCCGCGGCCGAGAAAGTAGGTCAGAAGAGGGACGACACCGGCGGCAGCGGACCCGTCCACCGCCCAAGGGGTATCGGTGGCGACGAAGACTGTCATCTCGCCTGCAAGCAGAGATAGATGGAGCAAGCAAACTCGATCAGTGAGGAGGGCGGGAGCGTGAGTTCACAGGGACGTACCTTCCACGGAGGTGGAGTTGACATGGAGCCCTTCTCCTCCACGAGGTACCTGCAGACGTCCAGCCGCCCCGTCATGCAGGATCCCACCACCTAGAATCAATTCTTATTTATATCATTTGCTTCACACAATATGAGCCCCCTCATACATTAATCATACCCGGGATTAGCACATGCAAAATCTCATGAATTTTGCTAGTCCTTTAATTGTATTGTCATTCAATCTACCAAAACCCACTTAGTGTCTAGATGCACTTTCAGCGCCACATATTAATGACAATCTATTAGTAATAGTCAGCAGGAGCTCATGCAACCTAACCATCTTGGGCTCCCTTGCCAGTAGACCTGGGCATTTTGCGGGCCGAGCCGAAAAAAGCACGGCTGTTTCAGCCTAAAATAACCCCGCCATGACTGTTCCACGAGTCGGCCTTATTTTTTAGCCGAGCTTGGCCGCTCGCGCAGTTTATAGTGTAAAATAGCTGAAATGAATATTTCAGGGCCAGGCTCGGGCCGAGATTTTTTTTGTGCAACGAGATCAATGTAAAGACCTTGTCCACTGAGGGTCTGTTTGGTTGTCTGCATAACCCCTTCTTCGGGCCCCATATTGCAACTTGTCTCTATTTGGTTACTTGCAGAAGTTAATATGCAGAATAGCACTCTCCTCAAAGCAGGTTCAGCCTGCATCCCACTATCCAACCAATTTTTCCATATCCACCTATGCAGGCCTAGACTTGCAGCCGCTGTGCAGCTCCCGCATCCACACTGCAATCTTTGCATCCGCTCTGTAACATCTCAGGTTTATGCTCACCGCTTCGTCCCCATCCTCTCACTACCCATTGCCTTGGTGTCAAAGAAGGAGGCCAAGAACTTGACGACGGAGGAGTAGGCGCTAGAGCGCGCGCTGGTGGAGGCTACCAGCTTGCAAGGAGGCGGTCAAGCCAAAGCGGTGGGAGAGGCAGAATCGTGTGTCATGGGCGATGCCGAGCTGTGGGTGGCCACGGTGTGCCATGATATGATGCCTAGGTGGAGGAGCTCCGCCGGGAGCACCATGGCAATGGCGTTCGGTGAGCCAGGGAGGAAACAGAGCCGAGGAGGAGCATGTCGCGCCACGCGGGAGCACCACAACGCGCCTCACGGTCATGAGAGCACGCGCTGGTGGGATAAATCTCGGAGAGGAGATCCCCAAGGAGATCTCGTCGAGCGGTGGCAGTGAGGTGGCCTGGAAGGGAGGGAGAGGTCCACGACGGGGATGAAGGTGTCGGGCGGGGTGAGCGGGATTGGAGGCATAGGGGTTCGGGCCGGGTCGTGGAAGGGCTCTGGTGGCACATGCTTGTGTGCGGGAGTCATCGAAGGCCTTGAGGAGCTCGGTGCGTCCAGACTCTGGCCACGAGCGTCGAGAGGGAGGAGCTCCCGGATCTTCTGGGAGGGTTACTTCCACAACAATGGAAGCTGGCGAGAGAGATAAGAGGGATAGAGATCACACGAGAGATGGAGAGATGGCGGTGAGCGAGATTGCGAGAGGGAGAGTGCGCATGTGAGAGAAAGGCAGTACGATCGAGAATTGGTGACCATTACCGAATGTGTGAGAACTGGTGACCATATACACCCTTATGCAACCAACCAAACACAAGCAATTATGCATTGCAACACCTAGTATAGGTAGCCAAACATAGTCTTAAGCTATGCAAAGTCGAAACATAGGCCAACCAAACACTACTTGAAAGCATAAGGCTATGCCGGATTAGATATCCAATACTAAATCTTTGTGCATACTATCACAATGCAAGCAACCAATCAGACCCTAAGGCTCATGGGTGGGCCAAAACTCGGTAGCTCAGACCGAGCCCACAGTCCATGCTCGATTTGATCAGGTCTACTTGAGAGCCGTTACACTTCAATTTGTTAGGTGGGTTGCAAACATTATTCATTCGGAACATGCAAGCACGACAAGGGATGCAAGCACGTGGGTAAGCAAGGCATGTTTGGTTTGGAGCTGTCAAGAGCTTCCTAGGTCAGGCAACCATCTGAGGCGTTGGATTTTGGAAGCCTAGAGTGACGATGGATGCCTGGCCAAGTTGCTTGTCATCAGGGCCAAGCAGCCCTTACTCTGGATGAGCCAAAGGTTGCATGCTTGCAGTCCTGCCAACCTCGATGATGGCAACATCACACTAGGTTGGACGCGAGAAATAGTGGTAAAAGCACCTTGGGGACATGTTTGGATTTGGAGCTAGCCTTGCCTAACCTCGCTCAAAAAAGACGAGTCTAACTTTCCTGTTTACGACAACGGATTTGGCAGTAAGGACACTCCCAACCCAGAAACCAGATGGGTTCTATAGCTATTAATTAGTGTGCCATCTAAGCAAAATACTGATGTGTCACTATAGTTACCGAAGAGAGAGAAGAAAATGATTTTTTATATAGAAAACCATATCTACACGAGAACCAAGACACAAAGATATGTGAATGGTAGATGCTATAAGAAACTACTATGTCTCACAGAAACCAAGAAAGGAGAGGTAGATGATTGGATGAAAATTTAATTTGTAGAAATTATCCATTGAGAATATAATTTGCATATGTAGTTTATATATTAATCAGCAAGTATAGCTCACAGTTTCATGGTTAAGACTACCCTAAGGTGTGTACCTTATTGAAATTGACATCAAATATGTGTTTTTTTTAATTTGACATCCTATATAAGAAATATCTTGTGAAATATCGAAAATTCTTACCATGAAGTAATAACAACAAAAAGGAAAAAAGAAATTTCATGCGAGACATCATAAAAGGAACTCTACAGCTGCTAGGGGCCACCCTTCTGCATGGACGATTATTAGACTAACAAATAAACCTCACAAGGCCATCTCTATGAGTTGTTGATGTCATTTAGAATGGAGATTGCTCCAAGAAAGAGACAAGAGGGGAGAAAACCCCACTCTTTTCGTCTAAGTATTTTGTCATCACAGATCACAGAGGGAGGAAGGAGGGATCATACACATGCAACACAAAAGTGAGAGAAGAGAAGAGAAGTGACTTTGTCCAGATTCAAGGGGGTCCCATGAAGCAGTTTTGCTAAATGGTCTATTGGGAGTTTAAACTTCATGAGTGGTTAATTACTACACTCTTGGACCTATATGACCAGTAAATTTTGTGCACATTGGAGTCTGATTTGTGAGATATAAACTGATTTCCAATGGAGACATAATATGTAACTTCTGTGTTTTGACTGTTGTCATGCCTCTTAGATGGTTGTTGTTCATATATTTATTGCCAAGTTTTATAACTTGATAAACGTGTTGCTTTTGTTGCATCATCTAGATGCTCTAGAGAACACTTTTTTTAACAGTTGTTGACTATAGAAAAGTTTGCATGGACCGGTTGATAATGTGGTTTTTATCCTCAACTTAGTAAGTTTTCCATGTAAAATGTCATGTCAATTATGCACATGATCGTTATAATTCCACTGCTACTAGCATGTTGGTTGATGTTCTTCTCATTGTTCATTACAAGATGAACGTCTAACTGATGCATTTTGCTGTCCTTCCATCCCAGCAAGATTTTTTTTTATTTTTAACACTTTTTGTAAACTAATTTTAAATCTAACACTGTTTTATTTTATTTTTCAAAACTAACACTTTTGGCCGTGCCTATTGCCATGGCGTGGCGAAACGCCTGTGCCGCGCCATGCATGGCGGCGTGGCGGGAGGATGACGTGGCACTTCCACGCGCCATGGCCGCTGACATGGTAGGAGCTGCCGCGCCGCCATGCATGGCGCGGCACTGTCGCGCCACGGCCCACGGCGCGTCCCTTCGTTAGATGTGTTCTAGCTTGCCGTAACGATGGTCTGTTCTCCGTTCAATGTACCTTTTTTCAAACTTTGTATCTCGCTTCTATATTGTTGTACTTGTCCTATTAGATTTTATCTCTTGTTCCAATGCCGCTGCATATACTGTATCCCATCTTATCGATTTATCGTGACTTGACATAGCACTGCGTTGCTGACTCTAGTTTCGTAGCCCTGAACTATAGGCCATGCCACTTTGCTCTGTTACGCAAGACTGGTCATACCGTCTAATCAGAACCAACTTTTTGCAGTCTAAGACGACGTGCGTGCAGATGCTGCTGTCGGTGCTGTAAACAACTACAAGTGCTACCGCGACGCATTGAAACGAATATGAAGCAAATAAATGGAGTCCGTACGCAAGTTGACAAGTTGCCACATAACATTTTCATTGGTTCATGAGTCTGCAAGTTTCGGACGACAATATTCGTTCAACATAAGTTCGACATAACCAACCAAGACCCAGGAGTGTAAGAATCACTCGGACGCCTCTGTTTCTTCGGATTTGTTGGCAACACATTGGGAGTGTAGCCAACGTCGGTGTGGTCGCGTTGCCGGTGCATACGGCTCGTACCCTGCAAGTATATGATATGCACGATTACTTATAATCTTTATGATCGTTAGTTCATGGAGCCTACGTATTTAAATAAACTACCTTTGTTACTACCTGTGAGGCTCCTTGGGTACCGAGCGGGCACCACCTAGCTGAGACACGCCGATCTCGTTTTGCTACCAAGGGTCCCACTGGTGGTGCTGTATGCGGAAGCCCATGAGGTCATCGTCGTCCTCGTTTGTAGGGTCCTTCCCAGTGCTACATTGTGGTGGTGTACGCACAGCAGAAGCGGCACCTGTCACTGGCTAAGAAGAGACGACTGGTGTCCTCAAAGAGCCAGAAGACGTGCCACCCGACCGTGTCGGGTAATCGGGTTCCACCCAAGGAGTGTCCATGCAGCTCAACTTCTGAGCTAGCTTCCTGCAGCTCCGCTTCACGTTCAACATGAATAGATGTTAAAGTTAGTGCATTTTCCAAACGCATATACACTAAAGAAATATTTTCGGAACGGACAAGTTTATGTTTACCTCCACAAAAGCCTCGAGAACGCCTGGCTCCTGCCCTCTAGACTCGTGAAGCCGAAACGCTGCTTCGTTGGACAGCCTTGACAATTATGTCGCCTGGGTACAGAAACATGGTTGAACAGTTTTAGTACACACACTAAATACCAAATGGATAACAAATTGTACCATTCGAGTATCTTACCACGTATCTTTGAAGCGGGGCTCTCTGTAGTTGTGTGTCGTCCCTAGTGGCAACGTCGTACACATCTTCGATCACATCTTCCTCATCATCCTCGTCAATCGTCTCCTCAGTGTACGGGGGCATGATATTGAAAGGTCCTAATGGCTAGAGGGGGGGGTGAATAGCCTAATAAAAATTTCTACAACAACACTTAACAAAAGGATTAGACAATTATGAGGCGAAGCGAGTTTTGCGCTAGCCTACTAAAAAATGCAAACCACCTACCACAATTCTAATTTAGGTAGAATCTATTCACATAATAGCTATGACACTACTCTATGTTAGTGTGCTCTCAAATGCTAGCTAAAGAGCCACACCAACCAACCAAGCAAGCTCTCACAACTAGCTACACTAAAGAGCTTGACAACTAGTTTGCGGTAATGTAAAGAGAGTGATCAAGAAGGTTATACCGCCGTGTCGAGGAAAGAGCCAATCAATCACAAAGATGAATAACAATGAAGACCAATCACCTCGGAATCAAATGATGAACACAATGATTTTTACCGAGGTTCACTTGCTTGCCAGCAAGCTACTCCTCGTTGTGGCGATACACTCACTTGGAGGTTCACGCGCTAATTGGCTTCACACGCTAAACCCTCAATAGGGTGTCGCACAACCAACACAAGATGAGGATCACACAAGCCACGAGCAATCCACGAGAGTACCTTTTGGCTCTCCGCAAGGAAAATGTCAAGAACCCCTCACAATCACCACGATCGGAGCCGAAGACAATCACCACCCTCAACTCGACGATGCTCGCTACTCTAGGTGGCGGCAACCACCAAGAGTAACAAGCGAAATCCATAGTGAAACACAAACACCAAGTGTCTCTAGATGCAATCACTCAAGCAATGCACTTGGATCACTCCCAATCTCACTATGATGATGAATCAATGATGGAGATGAGTGGGAGGGCTTTGGCTAAGCTCACAAGGTTGCTATGTCAATGCAAATGGCCAAGAGAGTGAGCATCAACCAGCCATGGGACTTAAATAGAAGCCCCCATGAAATAGAGCCGTTGTACCCCTTCACTGGGTACAGCGCGGGGTGACCGGACGCTCCGGTCATACTGACCGGACTCTGGACCCAGCGTCCGGTAGCTGGATATCAGCCACGTGTCACACTGCGTTCAATAGGAGTCGTTAAATCTCAACGGTCATCTATTGACCGGATGCTCCGCTACAACTGACCGGACGCTCAGCCTCCAGCGTCCGGTCGTTTCCAATAAGGTTCCAGAAGCGACTTTTGCCGACCGGACGCGTCCGGTCAAGCTTGACCGGACACAGCTAGCGTCCGATTACTGGTTGACTTCACACTGCGCTGTTGGTCAACACGACCGGACACGTCCCTCCAGCATCCGGTCATAGAGCGACCCAACGTCCGGTCGTTTGACCGACGCCAGCGTCTTCGCTGTTACAGCTGACCGGACGCGCTGGTTCCACTAAGACCGGCATCCGGTCACTTTGTGACCAGCGAGACCAACTTCTCTTCACGTCTATCTTCTTCACCCTTGCTCAAATGTGCCAACCACCAAGTGTATCACCTTGTGCACATGTGTTAGCATATTTTCACAAATATTTTCAAGGGTGTTAGCACTCCACTAGATCCTAAATGCATATGCAATGAGTTAGAGCATCTAGTGGCACTTTGATAACCGCATTCCGATACGAGTTTCACCCCTCTTAATAGTACGTCTGTCAAACCTAAATGTGATCACACTCTCTAAGTGTCTTGATCACCAAAACAAAGTAGCTCCTACAAATTATACCTTTGCCTTGAGCTTTTTGTTTTTCTCTTTCTTCTTTCCAAGTCGAAGCACTTGATCATCACCATGCCATCATCATTGTCATGCTATGATCTTCATTTGCTTCACCACTTGGAGTGTGCTACCTATCTCATGATCACTTGATAAACTAGGTTAGCACTTAGGGTTTCATCCATTCACCAAAACCAAACTAGAGCTTTCAGATATGTGTCCTCGTAGACCTGTGAAGCCACCGCAGGTACTTGTTGAAGGTGTGCTGGTCGTGTGGGGGACCCGCATCGATCGGCTGCCGGTCCCTGGTCTGCCACAACTGGATATACGCATTGTGTGTCACGCGCTAATCATTGGTCTTGTACCTCTTCCCGCGGTCATTCCTGCAACAAAATGATTATTAGTTGTACCATACACACCTCTGAATTGTAGCTTTGTTATTAATCGATAACGCACCCGTGCAATTCTTGGTTGGTGGAGTAAAGCGGTGGTGGGTAGCCTGTCATTCTTCCAAACTGCCTGCAAACCCTGATGGGCAAGTGAATCTCGACCACGTGGAAGAAAATAAGAGGGACGTTGTAGCGATACTCGTCTTACTCATCCCTAGTGACAGGACTCAGATAGTACTAGAGCTCCAGAACATCCCAAGGACACCAATGCACCTGAACATTTCATAATTGAGTTAGGTTGTGATATAGTGTACATCGAACAAGACACATGTATGATAGTAAAGAGAGCGTAACCTGGTACTGTGTTAGGACGTCAAGACAGTCCGTGTACTCCCTGTACTTGCGCCTCGCATTCCCTCTAACTAGCTTTGCTTGCGTCCAGATATACAGAGCTATAGGGAGTGTATCCTACCCGTTTCAATGCTGTATTGAACACGATAATGAATTAGCCATTAATAATTTGATCATATGTAACTGCCTCGAAGAATATAGTGAACCGAAGTACTTACCGGTAAACCAGTAACAAGGGGCCTCCCAATGGGCCATCGTTCCCAACACCAAACCTAGAGTAGGTAGGAGCAACCCCCATGGTTCGCATATCCTGAGGTGCAACGGCAGGCAACGCATAGCTGTCAATACATCCATGCTAGGACTGCACTGCCCCAGCTGTATGCCGCTATGTTATCCCACGACTAGCATAGTATGTCAAGAAAGATCCGGGGTTGATGGTGTTGCCCTCGAGGCGTCTAGGAATAGGAAAACACCAAGGAAGTGCTAGAGCCACACTCTAGCTTAACTCTGTCGATCCGAGCCTCATTAGCCTGTGGGTCAAAGTAATCAAAGAGCTCTGTGATCCACGACGATTGAAACATCAAAACTTTTCCCGAAATTCACCAAAGAAAATGAGACCCGATGGTCTGCGGAAAAGCAATGCAAGTATTAAATAAGCTTGAATTGCTCACTTATTTTCTTGGAAACCTCATCGTCCGGTGAAAGAAAGCCGAAGAACTCGAGCCACCGGCTCCCTCTAGTGATCGTTGTCAACTATACCCGTCCACCGAAGTCCACCCAACCGAAGGCCAAAGATAGCCTTCACCGTCTGCATGGTCAAGGTCATCTCGCCGTAAGGTAGGTGGAACGTGTGGGTCTCAGGCCTCCACCTGTTATAAGAATAGAACGACTATTAGTTGCCTCAAATTTGTTATAAGAATGTTTACGTACAATGAAGGCACTCGCACCTGTCTACAACTGCAGTAAGTAGTGATATGTCAAGGGGCAGAAGACCGTAGTTGACAACATGGACAAGCTCGAGGAAGCCGGCACGCCGTATGTACGGCGCGTAATGCTCGTCCCACTGGTGCGCCCTGATGTGCGTGCGGGGCCTCAAAGGAGGCAAGGGCACCTCTGCGTCGGTGTCGATTAAGAAGTGTGCTCAGTGTGGTCGTCGTACTCCACCTCAAGAAGGGGGTATAACTGGTGCTGCATGGGAGGGGCCATCCTGTTATAAATTGATAAACAAAGAGTTAGAGTATTCAAATTAACAATATTCAAATTAACATTACGTAGCATTGCAAAATTTGAACTACTTGTTATGCAATAGGAACACAATATGAAAGCACATGTATATATTCAAAGTAACATTAACAGACATATTAAACAACTTCACTAGAAAAATAAGCAACTTCTTTGTATTCAAACGGGCACAAACGTCATTGAAGCTAGGAGGTTCATCAAACCATTCCAAATCGCCGTATCACGCACTACTAAGTACCGACACTTGAAAACTAGTATCTATACAGACAACATTTACTACTATAAACTAACTAAATAATAAATACCTAATCGATCCCTAAACCTAAAGTCCTAACTAACAGTAACCTAAACCCTAACTACCTAACCAAACCTTAACTATACTACAACACACAACCTAAACCCTAAAAACTACCTACCTAAATAAACAAATTCACTAACCTAGCTATACTAAATCACTAACCCTAACTATCCTAAATCACTAATCCTAACTAAAATAACATTCATAATAACAAGAAATCGAGAGAGGGAGCTACCTTGATATGAGCAGGGACCTTTTGGGGTCACCCAAGCCGAAGGAGATGGTTACATGGCCTCGCTGGCCCGGTGGCCCTGGCGGCGGGCGGCAAGACGTGGAGGCGGAGGCGCAGCGCTGGTGCCCCAACACCGGCGAAGGCGGGCGGCGGCGCTGCAAAGCAAAGCGACAAGGCAATTGGCGGAGCCTATGGCGGGGCGCAGAAGCGGGCGGCGGCGGCGCTAGGGTCGAGGGGGCGGGCGGATGCAGGGGCGCCACGGGCTTTAATTGGGCCTTGCCGCGCCACCAGCGCTGGCGCGTCATAGCCGCGCCAAGATGGGTGGCGCGGCAGACCCTGCCACGACGCCGCCACGTCATCCTCCTGCCACAGGCGTTTCGCCGCGGCATGGCAATAGGCGTGGCCAAAAGTGTTAGTTTTGAAAAAAATAAAACAGTGTTAGATTTAAAATTAGTTTACAAAAAATGTTAAAAATAAAAAAATCCCCAGCAACAACATGGTGGAGCATGTTTTGTATTAAAAAGAAACTAGGGGCAGCATCGAGTAATTCTTTATATTTCAAGCTGTTGAAGCTAATGCCAGCTACACCGGATGCGATGAAGATGGTACGGTTCACCTC
Organism: Miscanthus lutarioriparius; assembly: GCA_904845875.1. Taxonomy (NCBI): domain Eukaryota; kingdom Viridiplantae; phylum Streptophyta; class Magnoliopsida; order Poales; family Poaceae; genus Miscanthus; species Miscanthus lutarioriparius. The sequence continues at coordinate 20,070,341 of CAJGYO010000014.1, read as the reverse complement.
AGCTGCCGGACGTGGGAAGGTAAATACGGCGGATACTGCTCCTACACAGCTTCCTGCAGTTCGGGCATGCCTTGTTAACCCGGACAGCTTGCTTGACGCACTTGTCGGCTTGTCGCAGAACACGTGGCCGCAGGTCGTCACTGACGGCTCCTCCAGCTCGTTCAAGCATATCGGGCAGGTGAGAAGAGCTGGCGCCGTGGCAACCACATGATCGATCAGCAGCATACTCTATCTTTACCTGCCAAATTAAATGGAAATTAGCTCAGTGTAAAGGAGCAGGGTGTAGGGAACTACTACTAGTAATCATAGTACTCTTAAATCACTACAAGGACAACATGACATGATTAATTTACATCTCCTGATCGAAAGGCTGATTTCTTTAGATAATGGAAACTTGAAGGCTCAATAATGTGTGTGTATGTTAGCGTCTAATAATGTAGGATAAATAAACTAATTCTAACCAGAAATCATCAGATGCTAGTATTTTCAAATTGAATCTGCAATCGATCAGAGCTTTTAGATTTATCCTAAGTCAAGACATTTTAAGTTTAACCAAATTTATAGAGAAAACATCAATATTTCAATATGTATGACATCAAATAGGTATAATATGGAAATATATTTTGTGATAAATCTAATAATACTTATTTAGTATCACAAATATTAGTATTGTTTTAATAAATTTGATTAAATATGAAATAGTCTAACTTCAGATTTAAACCTAAAACATTAATTATTTTGGGGATGGTTATGAAAAAAATACCTGCACGCTGGACCCCGCGCTCCACTCTGGAAAGACACAATGCACAACCATCTGGCGTTTGTTTCCTGCTGAGAAGACGCAATGCATCATGTATAGATGTTCGTGTTCCTAAACGCGTAATGGTGCTATACTGCTATCCACTTCAGTAGTCAAGCTGTTTTATTTGGGTTCAGCTCCATAAACAACTTTTTCCATGGAGCTGAAGCTATCTTGATACCCCGTTTAACAAAACAGTTTTTTTATGGTAGACCAAATAAAAGCACAAAATGACTATAATACCTTTTTTATTATTATTTCAACAAAAACTATAATACCTTTTTTTTCTTCTATTCTCCTGTTTCCTAGTTCACGGTCACTGGCGTTTTTCATTCACGTGTACGAGCGCATCTTCCCCGTCCCCCGGCGGCGAGAAAATTGTAATTATAGGACTCCAAACAACGCGCTTCGTAATTATAGGACTCCAATTGTCGACTTCGTTAAAATGACCCTTAAAACGTTGGCTTCTTGTTTTCCATGACATTAAGTGTATTTCACCTCGTTTTGAATCTTAATACATGTATTTTGTCCCTAAGATGCCCCTTTTGCCCTTCTGCTGTTAGGAACGTTTCATTCACGTTGGTTGGCTGGTGCAGGGCGCTTTTGGCTAGCTGGCTGCCTTCTGGGCTGGCTGGCCGCCATGTACAGTTAACGTGATAGTCATGCTTGTCAGTTAACGACATATGAACATTCAGATCGATTTCAGAAGGGAAAAGAAAAAAGTTTTGTTCTGCTGTTTAGTTTATGTGATAGGCATGCTTGTCATCAATTATCATGTGGTTAGTCAGAATTCGTGAATCTCATCACGGCCAAAATCTCACTCAGGTCAGGTGGAAGTATCGCGTCTTCCTTCTCTGATAGCACACTATGCTGCCGAGTCACGGAGCGTCGCGTTTTTCTTCTCTTCTGATTCTGAATCGCTGTTGTTTCATCTCTGTGCCACTCGATCTAAGGTTACGGGCTCACGAGTCCTCTCCGTCGCCCGCACACCCCCCGTACCCGCAAGGCCACGACGCCGCGACTGCGCCCTTCCGGTCCGCCATCCACGGCCCCACGCCTACGTTCTCGTCTTCTCCTCCTCCATGGCTGGTGCTGGTGGGCTCCTCCGCCAAGTTCGCGTTGTCCTCCGCGCTCCGCCAACAGTGTCTGACAATGCTGCGGAAGGCACAGTTCACGTGTTTTCTGAAATTTCAGCATGTTTAGTTTCAGAACCTGCTGCACTGCAAACGGGGCGGCCAAGCTAGAGCCGTCGAGCGGCTGGGGCTGGGGTCGAGCGTGGTCTGCGGCTGGGGCCGCAAGGGCACCGGCGAGCGGCGGGAGGTCCAAGTCGTCGGCCTCTTGCCCATCCATGGCTGAGCGTCGAGGAACGGTGGCGGCGTCGGGTCGGGGTTAGGGCGTACGAGAAGGGTAGACGAAACAATAGGAGGATAGAACGATCAATCGCATGCAAAAGGGGCAGAAGGGCAAAAGAGTCACAAGAGAAGAGAAATACATGTATTTAGATTAAAAATAAATTGAAATACATCAAATATCATGGAAAACAAGAAGCCAACGGTTCAAGGGCCATTTTAACGAAGTCAATATTTAGAATCCCATAATTACGAAGCGCGTTGTTTGGTGTCCTATAATTGCAATTTTCTCTCCGGCGGCCGCGTACGTGAAGAAGCAGCTCTCGGATCCCGGCCGCCGCGTACGTAAAGCAGCAGGTCGCGAATCCTGACGGCCTCGACTGCAGGCGGCCCGACGGTCGCGCCCCCGCGTTCCGCAGCAGCTAACACCACCTCCGCGAGTCCCGGCGGCCGCGACCTCTTCCATGGCAGTCTCGCGTATCCCGGCGACCTCGACCACGGGTGGCCCGACGGCCGCACCCCCGCGTGCCGCGGCAGGTACGACCCCACCTCCGCGAGTCCCGGCAGCCGCTACCTCCCCTGGCGGTCTCGCGGATCCCCGGCGCCTCCACGCCGGCGGCCGCACACGCCGTGCGCCTCAACAGGGGCAAAACAGGTCTCTCTCCTGGGTTCCACGTGGACGATGCGAAGCCATGTGAAGTCACTATTTTTTTTATCATCCCTCCTAAAGTCTCTGTGAGAGCATATTTTAAGGGGCTTCACCAGTAAAGCTATTTTGTTTTACCCCGTTTGACAAAAAAATGGCTACAAACGGCTCCTAAAGCCGATGGAGAAGCCATACCAAACAGAGCCTAATTAGCAGTCCCCTCTGATATAAGTACCCCTGTGCTCCTCCTATCTGCAAATACTTGACGTTTGGGACAATGATACGGTCTAAGAAACATAACTTTGGCAATCATTTTGTATTGAAATATAAATGTTGATCCTAACAAATTTATGCTTTTTTTTTTCAAAAGTATCTTTTAGGTAAAATTTACATATAAGAGTTTAACTCGATGTCAAAGTATTTGCAAACTGAAAGGAATAGTATATATACAAGTATGTAATCCTTTGTTCCAAATTATAAATAGTTTTGACTTTTATAAATTTATATATAGCTTTTGTTACGTATCTAAATATAGTGGGTCGGTGCATAACAAAAATTATACATCTAGAAAACCCAAAATAACTCACAATCGAAAGAATGGAGTATGGGAGTACGTAGCAAGAACTGACCTCTGCTAGTGTTATCTGACTCTTGCTGCTCCACTGTCGACCCAGCAGCAAGCTCCCTCCTATTCCTCCGATGCGAGACACAAATGGCCCAACCACAAATGCCAGCCCCATCATACATCATTCTAACGACTAAGCTTTAAACAATTACTCCCATCGATCATAAATATATCTACAAAAATGTTTATCAGACATAACTTTGACTCGCTAAATATATCTACAAAAATATATGATCTTAAACCAAAAGAGCACTACCGTAAACCGGCTCTTTGCCGAGTGTTTTATGTTTGCCGAGTGCATTTCCTCAGGCACTCGGCAAACAAGCATTTGCCGAGTGCTGCGAAAAAACACTCGGCAAAATAACTGCACTCGGCAAACGATGCAAAAAAACACTCGGCAAAGTTCGACACTCGGCATACTAAAAAAACACTCGGCAAAACTAGACACTCGGCAAAGAAATATGTTTGCCGAGTGTAACTTTGGCACTCGGCAAATAATTTCATTTTTTTTTCTCTTCTGACATTGAAACTTTTTCTACTTTCAACATACAACATGTGGTATTCCATGTTAAAATTTGGTATATTTGTGGATCTGTTTGCTATATTTAATTAATTTATTGCATTTCTATGAATTTTTTGGTATAAGTCAAATTTGAACAGTAAGTCATTCAAATAATAGAATAAAATGAGTAGAAAAATGATATTCATGTTATTGAGTCCAGTGTGAGGCCTTACCCGAGAAATGAAAAGAAATTTCGAACATCTTGTTTAGGAAACACGACCACGAACGTGTGGCCGAATGGTTTTTAAATTCTAAAAAATGCAAACGAAGTCTGAAAATCATGAGATTTGTCATGATGTGATGATATCATACGTGGATGCTGTGGTAAAAAAATGAGAAGGTTTCACGTAATTTGTCACGTACGATGTTTACAAACCGAAGCATCTCACAAGAAAAATCGTAGCGTTGAGAAGGAATCGATAAGATTTGTAGTCAAAGTGACGGTCGAATTGGGGTTTGACTTCAAAACTTTTTGTATAGACAATAGAGAACATAGATTATTTCATGTGAAATTTTAGTAAATTTTTGGATCCGTTTGATAATTTTAAGTTATTAAGTGCAATTATAGAATTTTAATTGATATAAATTAAATTTGAGATGTAACTGTATAAAATAATGGAATCATATTCGTAGAAAAATCATATATATATTGTTGAGTCAATTTGACAAGGTATTTTCAAAAAACATGGAACAAAAAAGAAAAACACGTTATGGAAAACAAGGAAATAAAAAAATAACTAATATATTTGCCGAGTGCCCCAAATCCTAGACACTCGGCAAAGATAAGTTTGCCGAGTGCCATGATCTGACACTCAGCAAAGCTATCTTTGTCGAGTGTCCTCGATCTGACACTCGGACCGTTATAAAAAGCTCCCGGTCACCGTCCCCTCCCTCCCTCCCACCCTGCCCTCCCTCTCCCGGCACCGCCGCCCTCTCCCGCTGCCTCCCACGTACCCGTCCTCATCTGCTCGCCCCTCACCTCCTATGCCGCCGCTGCAGGTGAGGGAGTCACGCTTGATGTCACGCCAGATGCCGCGACAACTAAGGAGTGTTAAAGGTCCTAATATGGCTAGAGGGGGGTGAATAGTCTATTTAAAAATCTACAAACCGACTAGAGCAATTTGATTAGTATAACACATAGCGAAATGCAAACTTGCTCTAGCTCTACAAGGGTTGCAAGCCATCTATCCAACAATTCTAGTTGCTATAATTACTAGACACACAATTTGCTATGTTACTACTCACTAAGAGCTCTCACACTTGCTACACTAAAGAGCTCCACTAGATGAACTTAAAACAACAAAGCAAGCTCTCAAATCTAATTACACTAAAGAGCTTGCTACAACTAGTTTACAAGAATATAAATGAGTGAGTAGGGTGATTATACCGCCGCATAGAGGAGTGAACCAATCACAAGATGAATACTTAATCAATCATTAAGAGAATATCAAAGGGCAAGAGACAACCGATTTTCTCCTGAGGTTCACGTGCTTGCAAACACGCTACGTCCCCGTTGTGTCGACCAACACTTGGTGATTCGACGGCTAAGAGGTGTTGCACGAACCTCATCCACACAATTGGACACCGCAAGAACCAACCCATAAGTGAGGTAACTCAATGACACGAGCAATCCACTAGAGTTACCTTTTGGCGCTCCGCCGGGGAAGGTACAAATCCCCTCACAATCACCGGAGATGGCCACGAACAATCACCAACTCGTGCCAAACCTCATCCGCTGCACCAAGCCATCTAGGTGGTGGCAACCACCAAGAGTAACAAGTGAATCCCGCAGCGAAACACAAATACCAAGTGCCTGTAGATGCAATCACTCAAGTAATGCACTTGGATTCTCTCTTAGTCTCACAATGATGATGTATCAATGATGGAGATGAGTGGGAGGGCTTTGGCTAAGCTCACAAGGTTGCTATATCAATGAAAATGGCCAAGAGAGTGAGCTTGAGCCGGCCATGGGGTTTAAATAGAAGCCCCCACGAAATAGAGCCGTTGGGCTCCTCACTGCACAGAACTCGAGCCGACCGGGCGCACCGGTCAAATTGATCGGACATTGGACCTCAGCGTCCGGTCACGTGATGCACGCCACGTGTCCCTCTCTTCAAATGCTGTTCGCCCGATCTCAATGGTCAGAAGACCACCAGACACAGCAGGCAACAGTGACTGGACGCTGAACCCCCAGCGTTCGGTCATTTCCAGTAAGCTTCCAAAAACGATTTTTCCCGACCGGACGCGTCCGGTCATGCTTGACCAGACCCAACCAGCGTTCGGTCACACAGTGTCTTCCTTTGTGTAGTCACGTCAGCATGACCGAACATAGCCTTCTAGCGTCCGGTCGTAGAGCGACCCAGCATTCGGTCGTTTGATCGACGCCAGCGTCTTCGCTGTTACACCTGACCGGACGCGTTGGTCCCTTTGAGACCAGCGTCCGGTCACTTTGTGACTAGCGAGACCAACTCCCTTTTGCCTCTATCTTCTTCACCCTTACTCAAATATGCCAACCACCAAGTGTATCACCTTGTGCACATGTGTTAGCATATTTTTACAAATATTTTCAAGGGTGTTAGCACTCCACTAGATCCTAAATGCATATGCAATGAGTTAGAGCATCTAGTGGCACTTTGATAACCGCATTTCGATACGAGTTTCACCCCTCTTAATAGTACGGTTATCAAACCTAAATGTGATCACACTCGCTAAGTGTCTTGATCACTAAAACAAAATGGCTTCTATAATTTTTACCTTTGCCTTGAGCCTTTTATTTTCTCTTTCTTCTTTTTCAAGTTTAAGCATTTGATCGTCACCATGCCATCACCATCGTCATGATCTTCGCCATTGCTTCATCACTTGGAGTAGTGCTACCTATCTCATAATCACTTCGATAGACTAGGTTAGCACTTAGAGTTTCATCAATTAACCAAAACCAAACTAGAGCTTTCAATCTTCCCCTTTTTGGTAATTGATGATAACCCTTTCACAAAGATATGAATTAAGATTTAATTGAATCCATGTAGCTTGCCCAAGCATATTTAGCATGTGTAAAAAGATTATGGACGAGTTTCATGAATCCCATATGGTAGCAATTGCTCCCCATATATATGTGCTAAGAGTTTGGATTGTAGCTTGCACATATGCTTAGATAGGAAATATAGGAGACAATGTCTACCAAATGATGCTAAGGTATAGAAGATGGACCTTTGAAGCGTGATACCAATCGGAGTGCACCAATATACCATCCTTAGCACCATTAGTAACTAGACATACACAAAAACTAGAATACCCCATGAGATCAATATTACAAGCAAGGGTCTAGTTTCCATAGAATGAACATAGGTCTAGTTACTTTAGCTTGATACCACTTGTAATCTTTGAAACACAAACACTAGATAACCTATGCATGCTAGTTTTTCATTTCATCATTCAAACCTACAACTATCATACATCACACAAGTATGGATATAGAAATTTAAAAACTTATGCCATGCAAGCAAATATATGAAATGCACATTCAAATGCAACATACAAGTTTATGAGCTTGCTCCGCCTACTTGTGTGTATTTTTTATTGATCCCCTTACAATTGCATTTCATTTGTTTGCTCTTCCTATCTTACTATCTTTGTGAATTTGTCTCCCTCTTTGTCAACAATTAGCACAAAAGGTGAGCTTAAATTATAGATAGGTTGGGGTAAAACCATATGAAATGAGGATCATTTTCCCAATTTGGTTCAATCTAGATCACTTACAAAAGATATTTAACTCTATTTGATCCAAGGACAAGCTTCTTCACACCTCCAAATTAGGGTTATCTCGTACCATGTTGAGTTAAACACTTATAGCTTATTTTCTAGATCAAACACTAGGTTTACAAGCCCACAAACATGTCATATGCTACCACTAGACCAAATTAAGCATTGAAGCAATAGTGTTACCATACAAGCATCAAATTCATTTGATTTTACATGAATGAGCCTATTTGATATGAAGGATGTCTAGATGCGCTAAACATGTCCTTAGCAAGGATATATGCCATGTCAATCAACTTTTACCTTGGATTGCTTGAAGCATGTTCAATTCATTTCTTAACTTGCAAAACCTCTTCTCATCAAGTGTCTTGGTGAAGATATCAGCAAGTTGATCTTCGGTGCCCACACTCTCAATGCAAATGTCTCCTTTTTGTTGGTGATCTCTTATGAAATGATGGCGGATATTAATGTGATTTGTTCCTTAATGTTGAACCGGGTTGTTGGTGAGTTTTACGGCACTCTCATTGTCACATAGCAATGGCACTTGATTGATCATTTGGTTGAGATGATGAACTAGCCACTTGTTGATCTTGCACTTTGTCATCACTAGTTCTTGCTTGAACTTGATCAGGAGAACCACTAGCTTGCACATTTGAGTTAGAGAGCACTCAATTCTTGTCATCTCTAATATCAATCTCCTCTCTAGGCCTTATATCACCAATGTCCATGTTCTTCATTGCATTTACTAATTGAGTGCCTCTTACATCATCTAGATTCTCATCTTCCTCTTGGGAACCATTAGTTTCATCAAATTCCACATCATGAACCTCCTCAAGAGTACCACTAGCCAAATTCCAAACTCTATATGCCTTGCTAGTAGTGGAGTAACCAAGCAAGAAACCTTCATCACATTTCTTTTCAAACTTGCTCAATCTAGTGCCTTTCTTCAATATGTAGCATTTACAACAAAAAACCCAAAAATATGCTATGTTGGGCTTTCTTTGATTCAATAGTTCATAAGGTGTCTTCTCCATCATGGGGTGACAATAGAGTCGGTTGCTATAGTAGCAAGCCGTGTTGATTGCTTCGGCCTAAAAAGAATGACTCACATTGTACTCACTCAACATTGATCTTGCCATGTCAATCAAAGTTCTATTGTTTTTTTCAACTAGGCCATTTGATTATGGAGTGTACTTGACTGAGAATGGATGTCTAATTCCAAATTCATCACACAACTCATCAATTCTTGTGTTCTTGAATTCACTACCATTGTCACTTCTAACTTTCTTGATAGTTGTTTCAAACTCATTGTGAATGCCCTTGACAAATGATTTGAATGTTGCAAACACATCACTCTTGTCAACAAGAAAGAACACCCATATGTATCTAGTGAAATCATCCACAATCACAAATCCATATTTGTTTCTACCAATGCTAGTGTATGTGGTTGGTCCAAATAAGTCCATGTGCATCAACTCAAATGCCTTAGATGTGCTCATCATGTTCTTCTTAGGATGTGTGTTACCAACTTGCTTTCCGGCTTGACATGCACTACATGGCTTATCCTTTTCAAATGTAACATCTTTCAAGCCTCTAACTAAATCATGCTTGATCAACTTATTCAATTGTTTCATTGCAACATGACCAAGCCTTCTATGCCATAACCAACCCATGCTAGACTTAGTGATCAAACATATTGACAATTGAGCTTCTCTAGCATTGAAATCAACCAAGTATAGATTCTCATATCTAAATCCTTTGAATATCAAGTTAGATCCATCTACACTTATGATTTCTACATCATCCACTCCAAATATGCATTTGAAACCAAGATCACATAATTGAGCTACCGACAATAGGTTGAAGTTCAAGCTCTCTACTAATAGCACATTGGAAATGCTCAAGTCATTGGATATTGCAATCTTACCAAGACCTTTGACCTTGCCTTTTCCATTATCACCAAATGTGATACTATCAATCCCATTACTCTTGTTTTCATTAATTGAATTAAACATTCTTGGATCACCGGTCATGTGTTGTGTACACCCACTATCAAGCACCCAATGCCTTCATCCGACTTTATAATTGACCTACAAAAGAAGATCAATTCTTTTTAGATACCCAAACTTGCTTGGGTCCTTGAAGGTTAGTTACCAAGGTCTTTGGTACCCAAATGGCCTTCTTTGGGCCCACAATTGGTGCACCAATGAACTTATCCATTACACCATTGGCATCCTTAACAAGCATGTAACAAGAATCCATATTTGATTGAGGATACATTAGGTAGCTTGTTCTTGTTAATCTTGCAATATTGCTCTATATGCCCAACTTGCTTGCATGTATTGCAAAACCGACCATTGCCCTTCACAAAGCTAGCTTTGGGAGTGACAAAGGCCGCCTTGCCTTTCTTGGGATATAGCCCAATCTCTCTTTGTTGAGAGAAAACCTTTGGCTACCCAAGCACTTTAGCAAGCGGGGATCTCCACCATAGGCATTGCCTAAGGCACGAGTGAGCTCATTTACTTTCTTCTTGATGGTCTCATTTTTCACCATTAGTGAGGCATCACAAGTGAGACCATCACTCAACGGTGAAGTAGAAGTAGTAGTGCTAGAAGAAGTGTTAGCGGGAGCAACTACAATGGGCTTATAAAAAGATTCATCAATAAGATCACAAGTTAGTCCCACATCACATGATACGATCACTTGCTCCTTCTTGGCTTCCTCCACTTTGACTTGCTCAATGAGAGAGGAGTGAGCCTTTTCAAGCTTAGAGTGAGCTTTGCCAAGCTTCTCATAGGCTTCCATTAGCCTCTCATGAGTGGCATTGAGCTCATCAAAGGATTGCTCAAGAAATTTTACCTTCTTGCATAATTCTTTGCACTCCTTTCTCTTCATCTCATTGCAAGCGTGCACTTGCTCACACTTGTCTAAGAGTTCTTCCTTGGTGTACTCCTTATCCTCATCATTATCATTATCATCATTCCTATAAGTATCACTTTCATATTCATCATCATCATTCACATCATATTTTATCTTGGTAGGCTTTGTCATGAGGCATGTCGATGGAGTGTCAAAGATGGAGAGCTTGTTGTTGATGGCGATGCTTGCTAGTGCTCTCTTGATAGATTTCTTGTCATTATCACTAGAGCTATCACTATCTGAAGAGCCATCACTATCCCATGTGACCACATAGCCTCCACCTTTCTTATTCTTTTGGAAGGTCATTCTCTTCTCCTTTTTCTCATTCTTTTCTTTCTTATCCTTTTTGAGCTTCTTCTTCTCATCCTCATCATTGTCACTATTGTAGGGATAATTTGCTACAACATGATCGGAGCTCTTGCAATTATAGCATCTTCTCACATATTCTTTGCTTTTGGTGTGATCTCTTCTCTTTCTTGCACCATAGCCCTTCTTCTTGCGGACAAAGAGGGCCATAGCTTCATCATCAGTATCACTAAGATCATCATCACCACTTGATTCTTTCTTGGACTTGCCCTTGTTCTTAGATGATGATGAGCTAGCCTTGAATGGTATACTCTTCTTCTTCTTGTCTTCTTCTTCCTTCTTGTCATCCTTGTCATCCCCTTGCCTTTCCACACGGTATGTCTCTTGGGTCATGACATCGCCTAGTACTTGGTTGGGGGTAATCTCTTTCAATCCTCCTCTTATGATGAGCAATCTCAACATCTCAAATCTTGGAGGTAGGCACATCAAGAACTGATGAGAGACATCATCATTCTTGATCTTCTCTCCCAATGCCTTCAAATCATTGACAATTAGTTGCAAACGATGGAACATCTCCGGATTGCTCTCATCTTCCTTTATCTTGAAGCTTGTCAATTTATCCTTGAGGATATACAACTTGGCACTCTTCACCGCCGATGTGCCCTCATATGTTTCCTCCAATCTCTTCCACACCTTATTTGCTCTTTCACAATCCTTGATTTGCTCAAACACCTTGGAATCAATGACATTGTATATGGTGTTGAGAGCCATTGTATTGCATTGCTTGTTGATCTTATCTTGGTTGGTGGGATCATCGGGATCAATGATAGCATAGTCATTCTCGGTCACTTCCCATACTTGATCATTGATTGAACCAAGATAGATCCTCATCTTTCTCTTCCAATAATCATAGCATGTGCCATCAAAGAACGATGATTTGCCCCCCACATGGTTGAACACAACTTGAGCCATAATTTGACACCGAGGTTGTTAAGCCTTTAATCAAACGATGACCACAGCTCTGATACTACTTGAAAGGTCCTAATATGGCTAGAGGGGGGGTGAATAGCCTATTTAAAAATCTACAAATCGACTAGAGCAATTTGGTTAGTATAACAAATAGCGAAATGCAAATTTGCTCTAGCTCTACAAGAGTTGCAAGCCACCTATCCAACAATTCTAGTTGCTATAATTACTAGACACACAATTTGCTAAGTTACTACTCACTAAGAGCTCTCACACTTGCTACACTAAAGAGCTCCACTAGATGAACTTAAAACAACAAAGCAAGCTCTCAAATCTAATTACACTAAAGAGCTTGCTACAACTAGTTTGCAAGAATATAAATGAGTGAGTAGGGTGATTATACCACCACGTAAAGGAGTGAACCAATCACAAGATGAATACTTAATCAATCACCAAGAGAATACCAAAGGGCAAGAGACAACCGATTTTCTCCCAAGGTTCACGTGCTTGCCAACACGCTACATCCCCATTGTGTCGACCAACACTTGGTGGTTGGGTGACTAAGAGGTGTTGCACGAACCTCGTATACACATTTGGACACTGCAAGAACCAACCCACAAGTGAGGTAACTCAATGACACAATCAATCCACTAGAGTTACCTTTCGGCGCTCCGCCGGGGAAGGTACAAATCCCATCACAATAACCGGAGATGGCCACGAAGAATCAGCAACTCGTACCAAACCTCCTCTGCTGCACTAAGCCATCTAGGTGGTGGCAACCACCAAGAGTAACAAGTGAATCCCTGAAAGCTCTAGTTTGATTTTGGTGAATTGATGAAACCCTAAGTGCTAACCTAGTTTATCAAGAGATCATGATATAGGTAGCACACTCCAAGTGGTGAAGCAAATAAAGATCATAACATGATGATGGTGATGCCATGGTGATGATCAAGTGCTCGGACTTGGAAAGAAGAAAGAGAAAAACAAAAGGCTCAAGGCAAAGGTATAAATTGTAGGAGCCATTTTGTTTTGGTGATAAAGACACTTAGTGAGTGTGATCACATTTAGGATCGATAGCCGTACTATTAAGAGGGGTGAAACTCGTATCGGAATGCGGTTATCAAAGTGCCACTAGATGCTCTAACTCATTGCATATGCATTTAGGATCTAGTGGAGTGCTAACATCCTTGAAAATGTTTGTGAAAATATACTAACACATGTGCATAAGGTGGTACACTTGGTGGTTGGCACATTTGATCAAGGGTGATGAAGTTTGGGTGCAAGGGTAAGAAACTCCACCGACGGAGTGTCCGTCCGTAGAGTGCGGACAGTCCGATGGTGCCACCGGCGCCCTAGACAGAAAAGATGGAGATCACTGGGTGTGACCAGATGCTGGCCTCGATTGGACCGGCGCGTCCGGTCAGGTGTAACAGCGAAGACTCTGTCGTCGGTCAAATGACCGGACGCTGGGTCGCTCTATGATCGGACGCTGGTAGGGTGCGTCCGATCAGTGCTGACGTACGCTGACGTAAGGCACACAGAGGAGACGTTGAGGGACCGAATGCTGGGTGAGTTCGATCGAGCATGACCGGACGCGTCCGATCGTGAAAAGTCGTCTCTGGATGCTTACTGGAAACGACGGGACGCTAGGGTTCAGCGTCCGGTCACATTGAGCTGCTGCGTCCGGTCGTCACTTGACCGTTGAGATCGGGCGATTAGCGTTTAAAGAGAGGGGACACGTGGCATGCATTGCGTGACCGGACGCTGAGGTCCAGCGTCCGATCAATATGACCAGAGCGTCCGGTCGGCCCGTGTTCAGTGCAGTGAGGAGCCCAACGGCTCTATTTCATGGGAGCTTCTATTTAAGCCCCATGGCCGGCTCAAGCTCACTCTCTTGGTCATTTGCATTGACATAGCAACCTTGTGAGGTTAGCCAAAGCCCTCCCACTCATCTCCATCATTGATTCATCATCTTTGTGAGATTGGGAGAGAATCCAAGTGCATTGCTTGAGTGATTGCATCTAGAGGCACTTGTTCGTGTTTTGCTGCGGGATTCGCTTGTTACTCTTGGTGGTTGCCGCCACCTAGACGGCTTGGAGCAGTGTGGATCATCGAGCGGAGGGTGGTGATTGTCTCTGGCTCTGATCGTGGTGATTGTGAGGGGTTCTTGACCTTTCCTCGGCGGAGAGCCAAAAGGTACTCTAGTGGATTGCTTGTGGCTTGTGTGATCCTCATTTGTGTTGGTTGTGCGGCACCCTATTGAGGGTTTGGCATGTGAAGCCAATTAGCGCGTGAACCTCCAAGTGAGTGAATCGCCACAACGAGGTTTAGCTTGCCGGCAAGCAAGTGAACCTCGGTAAAAAATCATTGTGTTCATCCTTGATTCCGAGGTGATCGGTCTTCATTGTTATTCATCCTTGTGATTGATTGGTTCCTTCATCTACACGGCGGTATAACTTTCTTGATCACTCTCTTTATATTACCGCAAACTAGTTGTCAAGCTCTTTAGTATAGTTAGTTGTGAGAGCTTGGTTGGTTGGTTGGTGTGGCTCTCTAGTTAGCCTTTGAGAGCACACTAACATAGAGTAGTGTCATAGCTATTGTGTGAATAGATTCTACCTAAACTAGAATTATGGTAGGTGGCTTGCATTTTGAGTAGGCTAGCGCAAAACTCGCTTCGCCTCATAATTGTCTATTCCTTTTGTTAAGTGTTGTTGTAGAAATTTTATTAGGCTATTCACCCCCCTCTAGCCATTAGAACCTTTCAAGTGGTATCGAAGCCGAGGTCACCGTGATTTGAGGCTTAACAACCTTCGGTGTAAAAATGGCTCAAATCAACAACACAAAGAAGCCACCCCAATTTGATGGCACAAATTATCCTTATTGGAAGTCAAAGATGACCACACATATCAAGTCAATCAATAGAAAGGTGTGGAAGGTGGTAGAAACCAAAATTGAGATTAAAGATCTAGAGAATCCCACCGTGACCGAAGAAGTGCTTCTCCAAAATAATGACATTGCTCTAAGTGCTATTCATGATACAATTGATGAGAGAACATTTGAGCAAATCAAGAATATTGAGATGGCTCATGAGGCTTGGAAGAAGTTAGAAGAATCATTTGAGGGCACTCAAGCCGTGAAGGGTGCAAAGGCATACATTCTCAAAGAAAAGTTTGCAAGCTTCAAGATGAAGGAGGATGAGAGTGTGCCGGAGATGTTCCATAGGCTTCAAGTGCTTATCAATGATCTCAAAGCACTTGGAGAAGAGGTGAAGTACAAGGACTTCTCCCACAAGTTCTTGAGATGCTTACCTTCAAGATTTGGTACGTTGGTCACTATTCTAGTGAGGAGTGGTTTGGACACCATGACACCAAACCAAGTGTTGGGAGACATAATGACCGATGATACCTATAGAGATGATGATGAGAAGGAAGAAAAGAGGGAGAAGAAAGATGACAAGAATGATGACAAGAAGAAGAGCGTGGCATTCAAGGCCACATCATTCAAGGGCAAAGCCAAGCAAGAAACATCAAGTGAAGAGGATGATTCATGGGATGATGATGATGATGAGAAGATGTCTCTCTTTGTCAAGAGATTTGGCAAGTTCATGGTGAAGAAGGGCTATCCTTGAAAATGTTTGTGAAAATATGCTAACACATGTGCACAAGGTGATACACTTGGTGGTTAGCACTTAGGGTTTCATCAATTAACCAAAACCAAACTAGAGCTTTCAGGGTGGCACGCCACCGCGCCTGCTTGCTTGCTGTCGCGTGGACAGGACGAAACCACGCCCGCACGTCGAGTGTCACCGTGCACCCTCAGTCTTCGTCTCTGCCCAAGCCTGGTGGCCGCATACGTCTACCACGTTGTTGTCTTCGAATACATTGACGCCGTCGAGGTTCATGTCCCCTTCTTCTTCTTAGTCTGGATCTAGGGTTGAACCTCGATGGGGGTGTTGCCGCCTTCTCCATGGACCTTGCTTTCCTCTTTCATTTTTATTTTTCTTGGACAAGAGGAGGAAGAAGGGGCAGGACAGAAAGGGACCTGCGTCGCTGCCGCTGCCCGCATCGCCCCTGCCGGCCTCTTCCTCGCTCTCCCTTTCCCGATCTGTACACGAGTGCTTCCTCGCCGACGAACGCTGCCACTGCCTCCCCCGAGCAGTGTCCCCATCTACACCGGCGTGGTGGCAGCAGCAGCGTGGTTGTGGCGGACGTGGTGGTGGCGAGCGTGATGGCGGGCGTGGTGGCAGCAACGGGCGTGGTTGTGGCAGCGGCGTGGTGGTGGCGGACGTGGTGGTGGCAGGCGTGGTGGCGCGTGGTGGCGTCCTGGTAGCAGCGGGTGGTGTGGTGGCGGCAGCGGCATGCTGGCGTCCTGGTAGCAGTGGGCGGTGTGGTGGCGGCGGCAAGCCATGGGCGAGCGGCGGAGCAGCATGTGGGGTGGGCGGCTTTTTTATATTTTTTGATTTTTTTTTGCGAGTGTCGATTTTAGCACTCGGCAAAGAAACCTTTGCCAGCACTGTGTACTCCGAGTGCCATTTGCCGAGTGTAACACTCGGCAAAGGATTTGCCGAGTGTTTTTTGAACTTCGTCGTGTGCCATGGACACACGGCAAAGCTAGGCATTCCGGTAGTGGAGTTAAATATTACAAAAGATTTTTTATGAAGAATCTAGTAATGCTAATTTTGTGCTATATTCCTAAAACTTAAGAACTCGGACTTGGTATAAACCCAGATGGAACTACATATTACAATTAGACGAACTGGGGAAGTGGTGTTCTAGAAAAGTGATGAATGCAGCTAATTATCTGAATTCAACGAAGAAGAGAATCGTACGACGTACTCTAGAGGGCGGCCCTACCGGTGGCGGCTCTTGAGAACCCAGAGCTTCCACACCATCAGCAACAGGAGCAGACGAAGAGCGCGCGCCAGCAGTGGCTGGTGGTTCTCCACGAGAACCCCGCACCACTGGCGGCGACCTCGCTTCCAACAAGTTGTCGGCAGGCCCAGCTTGCGTCGGTGGTGGTGACGGCGACGGCGGTGCCGTCGGAGGTGGGTTTTTGGCGTGCATCGTGGATTCCAGACCACGGGTGTTGCTGGTGGCAGAACCCATGCTTGCGATCCTCGATCGGTAGATGCTGATGTGCCTATGGCCGACCGGGTAGCTGTGAACTGGACACCAGAACAAGAATACGGAGAAACCGGAACGTGCCGGAGGGGCTGAAGGCGATGCGTCGGATCTGTCTGTACTTAGCTTATTCTCTGTGTAGATTCTTATCGAATTCTTAGATCGTAGCTGGATACAAATCCGTTCTCGGTGTGGATTCTTACCAAACTTTGTCAAATTGCCGATTATACCTATATATCCACGTGGTAGCTCTACATTAGAGTAATCACTAACGTTTAGTGTAGAGAAATAAAGAATATTCCTCTGATCTTATATAGGGAGACCGATTCCAACGTATAACATAAACGACAGAAATACTCGAACGCGGGCGTCCATCCACTCGCATCGGTTCGGACTCGACTTCCACTCCGCCTCGTCCGTCTCTCTGTCTCGCCCTCCCCATTTGTAGGTCTCTGTCTCTCGTGTCCGTTAGCAGTGGCGGAGCCCCACACCACCACCGTTGCTTCCTTCCTCCACCCAAGCCGACCGTGCTGTCTCCTCCCTCAATTCATGCAGTGCCTCCCGGCCTCTTCCCCAACACATTAGGCCTTGTTTGGATGCGCATGTATTCATCTCAATCCACATGTGTTGAAGTAGATTGGAGTAGAATTAAACTAAATTCCATTCCATTCCACTCCAACACATGTGGATTAAGATAGATACATATGCATTCAAACAAGGCCTTAGTGTATTACTCTGTAATATATCATCATTCATCATATAAAATTCGGTCTCTGTGCACCAGACGCCAGAAGGGACGGCGATATGCCCGTGTGAAAAATTTGATTTTGGGCAAAAATGAAATCCTCGCGCCCAGCAGTGCCGCCAACACGAACCAAAAATTATATCTCTCTTTTGCCCTCCTCGCGGAAAATTGGTTTACCACACCATCGATTATAGACCAGGTTATTTGTGGTATTGTGATGGACACATAAAAGCGCAAGGAGTTGTCGTCTTCGCCTCCATCTCCATTCTCCAACCGGAGCAACCGCACCGTCTCTTCTCTTGCTCCAAAGCCTAGCCCACCTCTGCCACCCCGGTCTGAACCCTAGCTAGGCGCATCGACACAGTAGCTTGACTCCCTCTCCGCTCTCCAGCCGCATCATCTCTCATACCTTTCCGAACCCTAGCGGGAGTCAGAGCCGGGTCCAGATCTGATCCCCTTCGTCGACAGCAGGTCCACTGACGACGGAAGGACTGCCGTCAGCGGCGGTACACGCCCAATCCGGACCCCCTACGTCGGCACCTGTCATGATTGAGCCCCAACGTCGTCGTTGACAACCGCCACACCGAATCTGCTACCTCTTCGTCGACGCCGGCCGCACCACTTCCGCGACCAGGATGACAAGAGGGCGGTGCCGACGACGCAGCGTAGCGAGAAATAGGAAGAGGTACCCAAATTCCTTTTAGGCCTTGTTTGAATGCATTTGTATATCTACTTCAATCCACATGCGTTGGAGTGGATTGGAATGGAACTTAGTTTAATTCCACTCCAATGCACTTCAACACATGTGGATCAAGAT
Organism: Miscanthus lutarioriparius; assembly: GCA_904845875.1. Lineage (NCBI taxonomy): Eukaryota > Viridiplantae > Streptophyta > Magnoliopsida > Poales > Poaceae > Miscanthus > Miscanthus lutarioriparius. The sequence goes on along the minus strand of CAJGYO010000014.1, from coordinate 20,051,728 downwards.
GAATACAGGCGCATCCAAACAAGCCCTTATGATGCGTGCTGCATTCTAGTAGTTGGACCTGAGACATGTAGATATATAGTGATGGGGTTACATGTTTCTTAGTTGATTGTAGTTCACATGTGTTTTATTCGAGTAATAGCTTCCGTATAACCAGTAGTTCACATGTGCTTTATTCAAGTAATGGCTTTCATATAAGCTGTAGTTTAGGCGCCTAATTTGCGCGCTCCTACTCTGTTTTATTAACATTCGGTATAAGGTTAACTCAATAAATGCCTTTGTAATCTACATGTTGACATTCGGAATATCTCCTTAAAGCAGGGGAGCGTGTTCAGGGATATGGTGATACAGATACAGATTTAGAAGAGCCAGTACCCTTTGTAATTGAGGTGCTTGTTCTATCTTGTCATGTTGGGATGGGAGAGGGTTAGTTTAGGTAGCAGTGCAATTAAATTCTTTGCTGTGTGAATAGCAATACAATTTTTACATACTTGCCGCTTAAGTTTATTTTTCCAATTTTAGGCTGTGGGTTGAACAAGTCATAGAGAAGTCCTTGCCAGCAGGGCAAAAGACAACACCGATATGAGTCCTGGCAGATGGAAATCCAAGAGAGTGAAGCCAACTAGTCTAGCAGAGTTGCAGCATCTTGTAGTTCCAACTAGGTCCAAAAGTCAGCACGCACAAGGCGACCAAAGCCCTATAAGGGACTGGCCACGTGAAGATGACCTTAGCCTTGCCGAAGAGGAGACTCTACCTCCCCACCTACAGAATTATCAAACTTGCAAAGGTTGGTGCTACCTTAGACATGTCTATAAATCAAGTCACGCTATTTGATATCCATGTTACTTTTCTAACAATCTGAATGTATGAAAAGTGTGTAGTACAATTGCAAAAAAGAGCGAGGAAGTTGAGGCAAGCAACTAAGGGGGTTGGGCTTCACAAAACCACTCAATCAATGGGAACAAGGATGCCCATCTCGGTTGTCAAGGGAAACAGAAGGCCACATGATCCATTGCAAGCTGTCAAGTTTGCCTTAGAGGCAGGTGTAGTAGTCAGGTCTCAAATATCAATTTTCCCACACTAGAAACATTACAAGCGACGGATCGAACATCTCAATGAATTTGTGGCCAAGCTATCTGTAAGTATGTATATCCTCTATTGACATTCAACTCTGCCTTGAGCAACTTAGTAATGGATTTAATTTGCATTCACACTTCTGCAGTTGAGGCTGGCCATTGATGACAATGATGAAGCAACAAAAGAAGCATGCCCGAGTGTATTCCAGTTTGTTATACGGCAGACACGGTATAGGTTCAAGCGATCCTACTTCAATGGTGTCCCCGCTGATCAAATCAGAAAGACCTTTTCTGTGTCTTGCATGAATGATGCACAGTGGTGTGCACTTGTCCACAAGTGGTTAACTCCAAGAACAAGGTGTGTGTGAACTCATTTATTTCTTGTCTAGTCGTTATGTGGTCTACTTGTGCTGTAGTCTAACACAATTGTGGTTATAGGCAGTCTCGGAGCAGAACAAGCTAAACCGTACAGAAGTCAAGTACAACTAGGTTACCGGATCTCGCTCCCATGTTGCCCACCTGCAAGCATATGTAAATGATGGTTGTGTTACTCTTTTTATATCAAATATGCAATGCCTTTTGTATCAATAGAAAGACATGTGCAATTTTAACAGAAGGACAAAAATAGGAAGGATGCAGGACACGATCAAGAAGTGCTCGTTGAAGAACATGATCGACCTCATGAAGATGTTGATGTAGTGGGAATCTTCAACAACTTTCATACCAGTAGCAACACAGGACTGAGAGATGTTGCAAGAGAAGCAGTGGTAAGTACCTTCATTTGTTTTTCTTGAAATCTGCTGAAGCCATTGGCATAAAAGAATGAAAAGTAGAAGGAACATGAAGTAGCAGCATCATTTTGAAGTTGTAATATTACAACAGTTAATATGTTACCTATGCATTGTGCTTATGAATCTCTGTCGGCAGTAGGCTGAGGAAGACCTATGCATTACTTGTAATGAAATAATCTCTTAGTTCTGCAATTTAAGTCCTCTTCCTAATGTTTACTTCTTGGTTTTCGCAGAAAGGTATGGAAACTATACGGACAGAACCTGTTGCTAATGTTGTTTCCAAGGTCCTCTCCTAGGCCAGCTGCAACACCTTTTATTTGAAGAATGCTGGTATCAGGACAAGCTGCTCCAGACTTTGGGAACGGCTTGCTGCTCAACAGGAAAATTCAGCTGTCCTCACCGAACAAGTGGATCAACTAAACAGGAAGGCAGAAAACACTGATAGGGAGTTTGAGGAGTTCAAGAAACAGCAACAACAGTACAATAAGCTCCGTGAGCATATCGTGCTCTTAAGCGCTAGTAACTCTCAGTCTTGTTGATGCAGTGAATATGTGGTTTGTTTGTTGTTTTGATGTGAACTTTTAGTGGCTTGATATGTGAACTCTGTCAGTGGTTTGTTGCTAAGTTGAACTACTGTTATTTGATTCAGGTTCAATATAATTATGCATGTAGTCATTTTGTGCAGCAGTGTAGATCTAAAATCATTTTTTCTGATGTAATGATTGGTGTGCACGTGGTAGATCCGGCATAGGCATGTTATTAAATAAGAATCTGAAACATGGACGAACCAGTGAATGACACATGTAAGAGCCAGGACAGGACACGTGGGCCAATACAAACCAAATACGTGGTACAAATTCGTCCTGCCACATGGTCGAATAAAAAAAGACACGTGGGTAGCTCAAGGCGCGACACGTGGCCCAATAAAATATTGACATGCGGACGTACAGCATCGAGACACGTGGCCAAGTAAAAGAAAGACACGCGGGATATTGTGGTCACGCCACGTGGATCAATAAAAATACGACACATGGTCTAATGAAGAAGTGACACATGACCCAACCGTAACACGACACGTATGCCATTAGAAAATAGACATGTGGAACAACAGGGGCCCGACACGTATGCCATTAGAAAATAGACATGTAAAACTGAAACGTGCAAGATCCAGAGATGGCCACGTTGTGCAATAAGAAGGTGACACGTACCCGAACCATCTCCAATGCAACCGGCTATAGCATGTACACATGGAAAAGCATCTCCAACGGAAGCACCCGCTAGCGTGGCTGCCCCTTGCCACGCATGCCAAAGCAGTTCTATGACGATCTGTTTTCATCATAGATCTATCCACTTCTATGACGATTTTCTAGATTCGTCATAGAAGTTCAAGTATGACGCGACTTCTATGACGAACTGGTTTTCGTCATAGATTCGTCATCAAACTAAAATTATGACAAATTGGACTCATTCTGTGACGAAAGCTGATCGTCATAGAAGTGGATATTCCTAGTAGTATATGCAAGAGGCCATTGGATTCTAACTCTCAAAGTATGAACTAAATAGACAGTAGGAGCAAAGAGATAGTAATAATCACCTCGTCAGGAATGTTAGGGTCAGCTCCAGTCTCTAACAAGAAATTGACAATCTCAATTAAGCCATAATTAATAGCCTCCATTAAAATGATTGGACCACCGGGACTTATAAAGTTCACATTAGCACCAGCCTATAGAATTGGCAATACAGAGCTTAGGTAGTCGTTGGGGGTAGGGGCGGCTGTGTCTACCCCCTCCATGTAAAATGGCCCAGTGCCTATTGCCTAATAGATCTGAGGACATGTATGTAAATTTATGAACCAAAGGGGTAGATAGGAAGATTGCCCCCTCCCACCTCCTTTATAAATAGAACCCAAGGGGCAAGGGCAAAGGGGCTCTCTCCTGATTTTTCCCTAACCCTAATCTTTTGGCACTTACTCCCTTTCCTGTGCGTGCCTAGTTCCTGAGCTTCCCCCTCACCCCGATGAAGGAACCTTCGTTTTGGTTGGTGAGGGTACAACCGAAGGGCTACAACCCCACAATAGCTCTAGAGAGAATAGTCAAATGAAATCATGATGACAAATTCAGTGGAAATAGCAAGGCTATTTAGTTAGCACATAGCCACACCTTGTTTAGTTTGATTTGGTTTCTTGGGGCCTGCCTGCCTATTAACTGTTTAGTAACAACCATCCTTCTAGTGTGTGGATTCGGGTGCCGGCAAAGACCGGGTTTTAGAATTCGTCATCCTTCATTTAGCAACAGTAGTAAAATTCATATCGAGATGGTGAGGCAAGAACTCTTGAGTTGACACTTATGCCAATTGAGTACCGGTTTTTTGTGCTGCACCTTCATCTTCATCCTTCTCTTCCCCTTCACCGTTCAATTCTTCACAAATTGACCTGGCGAAGACTTTCAATCGAGCCTGGATGCTGACAATAGAAACACAAGTAATTAGGAAAGACTGGTGACAAACTTTTCTCTGAAAGTTTAAGTATGGTTACACAATTAGTTATTAGATATCATATAAATGAAAGAAAGTATTACATAGATATCATATAAATGAAAGAAAGTATTACAATGGATTGTTGTCCAACTTGGGCTCCAGCAGGATCTCACAAATAGAATCAACAATAAATTCATCAAACACTTCTCCAACCAATAAATCAAGTTCCTCAGGGCATGGCAGTGGCTGAGTCTGGAGGATACTTATGGCACCATTTGTTTTAGTTTTGCGATTTGTCGAAACCCATTTACATTTAGTCCCAGAAGCAGATACTGCAGAAAAGACTTGGTCTTGCTAATATTTGGATTTGAGAGGTTGTTTACACATTGGACAGAACATTTGATATTTTTCTCTGCCAGTCTTTATCACAAAAGGAACCAGTCAAGGAATTATTGTTCCTAGGCCGCTTTTACCAGTTATTTCCAATCCTGCCGTACAACTTAATAAGTACAGAGATGGGACTGAACTAATAGTAAGTGACACCAAAGATGTACAACAATATTACATGAAAAGATAAAACTCAATAAAAAGTTATCCTTGGGATAGTTGACCAAATCACTGCACTGTGAAACAAATACAAAACAATAAACTTGAATATAGACCTACAGTACCAAACTTGTTTGACATACGAAAAATCTAAATCCATAAAATAGGCTCAGGATTTGTATTAACACCTAGTCATCTGATATGCAAGAGACCATGAGATTCTAACCCTCAAAGTATGAACTAAATAGGCAGCAGGAGCAAAGTGATAGCAATAATTACCTCGTCAGGAATGTTAGGGTCAACTCCAGCCTCTAATAAGAACTTGACAATGTTAGTTACGCCATGATTAACAGCGCACATTAAAATGATTGGACCACCAAAGTTCACATCAGCACCCGCCTATAGAATTGTCTATACAAAGCTTAGGTAGCTCTAGAGAGAATAGTCAAATGAAATCATGACAGTTCTGGGATTCGGCCCGAGAGGCCCGAATTTCGCCAATTTCAGTCCGGTCCGAGATAAAACTATACCGCCCAAAATATTTTGGCCCGATTCAAATTTTCAACACGTTCTATGGACCAACAAAGAGCCCATAGACATTCCTTAACCAATATGACCCTGAAAACCTTACTCACGGTCCCTAGCCAACGCCGCGTGCTTGCGAGCCACCGCCAGCGGCACCGTCTTCGCTCCCTGCAGCCTGCGCCAACGCTCCTGCAGCCACCGAGAGAGCTATGGTTGCTTCCCCCAACATCCGAGCTCACCCATGGATGCTCCTCAACGCCGCCCCCGTGCCATGGCTGCTCCTCGACACCCACCGTCGCACCGTCACCGCCCCTGACAGGTCGTCGACACCATCTGCACCTCTTGCTGCCACCACCGCACCGTCGCCGTCTTTCCCGCCACCTACGAGTTCCACGCTGGCCCTGCATGCATCCTCTCCATGCCCACTGCCACTTCTGACCGTTTGGGGAAATTTTGTTCAAATTTGATCAAATTTCATTCAAATTTTGAGTGGGAACCAGTCCGAATTTTCTGAATTTTCTGAATTTCGTCAAGTTCGTTGGGTTCCGATTTTTTTTCAAAAAAGAATCCCAGAACCTTTCATGATGAAAAATTCAATGGAAATATCAAGGCTATTTAGTTAGCCCAGATTCTTCTCTATACAGATTTCTTTGAACAGTAAGGACAAATTGAGTTAAGTCAAGAAATAACTAGACCTCAACCAGTAGCTTCATGCATATTAAGGAACGCCCACGGCATGCCATGAGGAGTGGTGGAAAGTACTGAAGGACAACTTTGTTGGGCTACAAGGCAGATAAAGAGTTTTGATAGCTAGTCAGATCATGGGAAATGATCTAGAAAAGTGATACCATCAAGTACTGTGCTGCACCTCATAAACACAAGCAATTTCACATCCAAGCGAAACAGAATTTGGCACGGATGCAATTCTAATTCATAAGCACAGGTGTAATGAGAAACTGATGAAACTAACAACTTACATCAGCACAATGCTCCAGCAGGATCTTCAGAGTCTGATCCTGGTCCCTGGAGGCAGCCATGTGCAGAGGTGTCCCACAAGAACTGATTGCATCCACATCAACACCCTTGGACAGCAGAAGTCTTACAGCCTCACAATGCCCTGGAGGCACAACGAAATAACCAAACACTCCAAATTAAACACAACATCAGGACGAACAAGTGATCTCCTCTAAGCCCTCGAGGGTTGAGGAACAGCACCTTCGTCTGGTGTATCATGCAGAGGCGTTGAGTCCATGGAGTCGGGCATCACTGGGTCGCCACCATGATCGAGAAGGCCATGAACTGCTGCCCATATGATTGGGATTCTCCCATCCTGTATTGTATAGAAAAACACAGCAGGAATAAAATAAATAGGGCACATGACACTATTCTTTTGTGAAATTATGCAGGGACAGCACTAGAATTAATAGATTAGGGGTGCCAGGAAAGTTAACTTATGTTGTTCTCCATGATAATAGAGAGCAAACACTAGACCTTCACTTAATCCATCCCATTGGTAGTAATAGGTTTAAATATTAATAGATCGGTAAAGCAGATTTTGAAGGAAAGCTAGGAAAACTACTCCTGGTTAGTGATCAATCGCGAGAAATCATAGGTGTCTCTAGACTAATATGTCACCAGTGGAATTTCAACGGTCTGCCCAAGACAATCTGGTACTGTGGGATGCAGAACCTGATCTAAATGAATTACGGAAATATTCATTATTGCAGATGCATACAACTTATCACTAGAGCAACAAATCATGGGATAGTTGACCAAATCACTGCACTGTGAAGCAAATACAGACCTACAGTACCAAACTTGTTTGACATACGAACAATCAGCCTGTTCGGTTGGTTGGTTCGTATCGTTGGTGGTTCGTTTATGTGAGAGAGAAGTACTGCTGGCTAGTTCATGTGAATAGTGTCCATGTGAGGGGGCTGGCCAGCCAGCCAGCCCCAGCCGAACACGGCGAATCTAAATCCATAAAATAGGCTCAGAATTTGTATTAACACCTAGTCATCTGATATGCAAGAGGCCATGAGATTCTAACCCTCAAAGTATGAACTAAATAGACAGTGGGAGCAAAGAGATAGTAATAATCACCTCGTCAGGAATGTTAGGGTCAGCTCCAGCTTCTAACAAGAATTTGACAATGTCAATTAAGCCATAATTAACAGCCTCCATTAAAATGATTGGACCACCGGGACTTATAAAGTTCACATCAGCACTAACCTATAGAATTGGCAATACAAAGCTTAGGTAGCTCTAGAGAGAACAGTCAAGTGAAATCATGATGACAAATTCAATGGAAATAGCAAGGCTATTTAGTTAGCCAGATTCTACTCTATACAGATTTCTTCAAATAATAAGGAGAAATCGAGTAAGTAAAGAAATAACTGGACCTTACCTCAACCAATAGCTTCGTGCATTTTAAGGAATGCGCACCACAGGATGCCACGAGCAGTGGTGTAAAGAACTGATTATAAACTTTGTTGGGCTGCAAATGCAGGTGAACAATTATGAGAGCTGATCAGATTATGGGAAATAATTTAGGAAAGTGGTACCATTAAGTATTCTGCTGCACCTCCTATACACAAGCAATTTCACATCCAAGTGAAACAAAATTTGCCACAGATGCAATTCTAGTCCATAAGCACCGGTGTAACAAGGAACTGATGAAAGCAACAACCTATATCAGCACCATGGTCCAGCAGGATCTTCAGAGCCCGATCCTTGTCCTTGGAGGCAGCCAAGTGCAGTGGTGTCCCAAGAGAACTGATTGCATCCACATTAACACCCTTGGACAGCAGAAATCTTACAGCCTCTCAATGCCCTGGAGGCACAACCAAATGACCGAACACTCCAAATCAAACACAACCTCTGAACCTCGGGACACACAGATTATCTCCTCTTCCATAAAGTTGAGGAACAGCACCTTCCTCTGCTGGATCATGCAGAGGCGTTGAGCCCTTGGAGTCGGGCATCACTTGGTCACCACCACGGTCGAGAAGGTACCCCAGGACGCTCTCGCTTCCCCCGGCAGCAGCCCCATGGACCGGCCGCCGGCCTACAAGGATTAAATCTCACTGCTAGGTGCTAGCACTCTGTAGTCGCACGCACCTTCCGCAGAGACGGAGTCAACATCGAACCCAGATTCCTCCACCAGGAACCTGCAGACCTCTAGGTGACCCTTCTCTGCGGCCAAGTGAAGCGTGTTCCTCCCCATGTCGTCCTTGGCTTCCCGCAGGTTCACCTTGCTTGCCATCGCTAGCTAGGAGAAATTGCAGAAAACAACAATCAAAACCCCTTTGTTTGCAACCGGAAAACAACAATCGGAATCAAAAAGCACTATCGATAATCGTGCAATTAAAACCATGACAAACCGCAGCAGGCCGATTGGTCTCGAAATGAACAAATCGAAGGAAAACAAAATACGTGCAAGAGCATGGTCGCGAGAGAAAAATCGAAGGAGAATGGCAACGGATTTTCGTGTGAAAACTTGGCGGTTGGCGCCCGCTAAACAATGCTAATTGGAGACGCGGCAGTGGATCATTTAAAACGAGAGCGAGAGAGGGGGTGTTACTCTTGAGGAGGCCGAGGTTGCCGTCCATGGCGGGCTAGAGCGCGATGTCGGAGGTTGAGGCCATCGCGACGGTGGCGTCGGACACAACGCAAGGAGGTTCAAGGGGCTGTGGAAGATTGGGCATTGGTTGGGCTTTTGGCTTGGGCTTTGGAAGCGGAAGAAGGGATCAGATGGACTGGTTCAAAGGCGGCTCGTAACACCGTCTTATGTACAGATGGATCTTTAGAGGCGGCAGAATAGCGAGCCATCTCTAGTTTTTCTATAATTAATATCGTCTGGCCTCGCTCACTTCATCTCCTCCACTCCGCCTCCTCCTCCAAACCCTCGCATCCTCCTCTTCCCTCGGGTGTGCGGCCATGACCGGCCGCTACGAGTGGAACACGAAGATCCAGATGCGCAACGCTCAAGGGCAGTTCTCCCCATCGAGCGGCAGCGGTAGTCTAGACTGGATCCCGATAGAAGGGAAGGTCATGTACCTCATCGACTCCATCGAGGAGGTCAAGCCTTCTATGATGCGCCTCGCCCTAAAGGGCGTAGCGTCAAGGACTCGTACCACTAGACGGGGCAACGGATCTGTGGTGCCGGTGACCCCTGCCATCGGGCGGGGCAAAGGAGCGGCGTCGGCGACCCAAGTAGGGCTGGATATCGAGCCAGCTCGGCTCGACTCGGTCCAGCTCGAACTGGCTTGTTAGGCTAACGAGCCAGCTGGGCTCGGCTTGTTAATATGAGCTAGAGGGGCAGCTCGGATCGGCTCGTTACCGAGCTCGAGCTGGCCCGTTTAGCTCATGAGCTACTTAAAAAATAGGACACACATGTCATAATGTTTATGCTACATTAATTTCAGAAGGTGACGTCTACTATTATGCAACCATACATGATTAATACATATCAGGTTCATCAAAAGTATCAACCATGCAACATAGCTGGTCCATCCATGATCATACAGTTCCAGTATACTAACTAGCTGTTTTCCACCACAAACTTAGAAAAGTCCACGGATTCAATGTCAGCATCCTCATCTTCTCTCTGGAAAATAATCCATAAAATCAATATTTAAATACCACAGCAATTATAAAATTAAAATTCATATGAAACAACTAAAAATAAGGATTACGTACCAATAGAATAGGTGTATACTTCTAGGTCAGCATCATCATCTTCTAGATTCATGGTCGTTGGCTAATAGGTCTTAGCTCGTGAGCTGGCTCGTTAAAATAGCGAGCTAGACTTTCAGCTCAACTCGTGAAAAAGTTAAAACGAGCCGAGCTGAGCCGGCCACGAGCCAAGTGAGTTGGCGAGCCACGAGTATTTTGTCGAGCCCTAGACCCAAGCCGCTGGGTGGAGCAAAGGAACAGCGACAATGACCCCTTCTGCCACGTGGGTAGAGGAGCGGTGTCATGGACCCCCACCGGATAGGGCAAAGGCCCGGCGACGAAGCAGCTACTGCCATCGCTCAAGAAGACGACTCCTTTGACCGCCAGAGTCAAAAGGCCGACGAGGGCGACAAAAGCCAAATGCAAGAAGAAGGTATAACCTATTTCAACTGTTAAGTTTGGAATAGCATTTTCTTCCCTTCTACGACCTCCTCCACCAAAGGAATTGAAATCAAAACCTTCCTCCTTAAAAGAGTAATTTTTGGGAGGTAGCCCAAAGACCCCCTTCTTGGGTAACAGTAAGTTACCCGTGGAGGAAGAAGGGAGGTTGGGCTACTTATACCTGGAGAACTAGTAGGGGCGACTGGTCTAGTGGGACCCTACCGGTGGCACTGTAGGGGTGGGCGGGCGGCTGATGAGTGAGCCACCCCTACTGAAAAAATAAGGCGTTGCTACAAATCATTTCTATAGTAGTGAAATACTCCCAAACCACATACTATTCATAGCTAAAGTGTTCGATGCATATGTTAGAGAAATGCTCCCTTCAATAACAGGTTCATTATCCTTTATCCATGCACCAATCTGAAACCATGCTTCTCCCTCTTTCCAGCAAACTCGTTGGTAGCATCTTCAGGAGCCTGAAATAAAAAAACACAGGTACAAAGATAATCAACTGCTAATCTTTTCAATAATAATTAATAAGCAAATTGAGAAATCGTTAGTTCACATACTCGTCTAATAAAAAGCTTCACCTACAACATTTACTTTCTCTCACAGCTTTAGCGTGCACTTTCTCTCACAACTTTAGCACTTGTCTTTCCGGGAGGATGAGAGTAGTACTTAGACTAGTGTGCACCATCAAAGACATGCATAATCCACGGATTTTAGCGGTAGGCGACAGGTCGTGACAGCCATGTCCGTCCTTGTGTTCATGTAATATGATGTGTTAATTATTTGAAAGAATGCAAGAGAGGAGATATTTTCCATGGAAGATTGTAGAATTGTCTTCATGGAAAAGTACAAATATAGTAACCATGCTTCATGGTGATGTGGAGAAGCTTCTAAAGGTATATATTTTTGCATGGTAGAAAAATATCTAGGTTTTGAACACAATGGGAATTCTAGAGATAGAATATTTTATGTGCGGAGATTTGGATAGTTGCCACTTTGCACCGATCCAACGGTTGTGTAACACTGTATTTAGCATATCTGTGACTTCACATTCATACCCATTCAAATTTGTTGCTTTCATTACATTTTTAAGTACTCACAAATAAAAGCACAAGGTCATTGCAAAGACACCAAAACAAATATGATACTACTTGGCATAGTCACATATCAAAGCTAACATAAGCTGCCCTAGAACCTCACCTACTGTGTAAAGATGCGGTTATGGCCTAAACAAAGGATGTTGTCCTAGACTCCTAGGGCATGACATATTTGCAGAGCTAAACAAAGGATTGCAGTAGCATAGCTGCGTGATTACTGATTAGTAATTACTACATTTCCTCTATTCTTATACATTAATTAGTAATTACTACATTTCCTCTAGTCTTATACGTCGTTGTTTCTGTCAACACATGACCAAAACCATCCTCCAACAATTTGTCTCAAAGAGATAAAAATGACATCTAACGACACATTAGTGTAGTATTCACAAGGTGAAAGACAGGATCAAAAAAAACTTTTGTCTATATTGGACATCTCCTTAACTTGTGCAGCAAGATTTACAAAAGAGGTGCAAGGGCTATGGATGAATGCTAGATAGGTATTTGATATTCATTTATAATCATCCCTGTTTTGTATTCTCTACTGAACGCAGTGATCTTATCAAAGGAATTGGCATGACACTCAAATGCTCTTCAACGGATGATATCACTGATATAGTGACATGTATGTCTAGAGTGTCGAATTCTCCTGGTCTTAGTAACGACTAGAGGAAAAAAGTGCATGATGTTCCGGTGCTTAAAGATGTTTTTTTCGAAAGTGTGAACAAGAAAAATCTCTCTTAGACACACTTTGAAGCATCATCCCAAAATAACTTTTTTATTTTGTTAACACTCATTGGAACATGGAGCAGAGAGGACATTGGTAAAAGTGGCTGACCTATGCAAAATTGTCTATTTTAGTTTTATCTTATTTGATGTCACTTGCTGTTAGTTTGGTCCCATCTCATCTACCTTCTTGTCAGTTCTATTTTCAGTCAGACTACATAATACAAAATGTAACCGGCCCATGGAGAACTAGTGCCATGCACCGTCCTAACTTTAGCACCAAGCATTAGCTAAGTAATGGATATCAGTATTTAAAACAAAAAAATGACTAAAATGTTTGGTGCTATTTCACCTTGGTTGCATTTTCTTGTCGTCCTTGTAATTTGGTTGCTTTCCTCAAATTTTAATTGCTCCTGCAATAAATGTAATGTTGTTCCCCCTTTGAAATTTGATTAATTCCTATATTTATTGTAAGAGATTTATTTGGAAAACCTTATAGCAGAATGATTGCCAAGTGAAGATATTGAAGGTTAAATTTTGAACTAGTTTCCGTAAATCCCATTAGATGGTAGATTTTGTAGTTAGCTACATACTGAAGAGTTTATCTTACAAACTTCTTGCTCTTTTTTTGGTTTTCAATGGATAGGCAGATGCAAAGGGCCGGGTTCATAGGCCGGGGTGGATCTAGGAGTGGGGGGGGGGGGGGGGCCCCCCATGAAATTTTAGGCATAGATGTATGAGGTAGGGGGCTGAGGTCCAACAAGAGGTAGACAATGACCCATAGAGACAGGGGAGTTTCCAGCCAAGGCCAAGGCCCAACCGGCCAACTAGACAATGAGAGAAGAAACCCTATCCCAATCCCCATCGCGAGACGGCTAGATACCCAAGCATGGCTCCTACGCGGCTACGCACGACTTCGCGAGGACGCGGTGAGCTAGTGAGGGGCGCGACCGGCGGGAAGTGGCAAATCCTGGAAAAATTTTAGGAGGGGCTGAACAAAAGCGCTACAACGACATAACTCCACTATGATCCCCACCAAAAGACAAATATAATAGTTTGAAGTAGTCTTATATCAAAACATCGATGAACGATGAAAAACACAAAATACATCATGAAAAATAAAGGATGCAGTTTATCCATAGCGAAAGGCCAAAATTACGAAACTAATAGATAATGCATGATGGTGACACTCATTATTTATCTGGAGAAGCAATCTACACAAATAGACATAATTGATTAGTCAAACAAATATGGACCTCCAAATTATGAATTTAGAAGAGAATAGAGCATACCACTATTTTAGGCAATAATATAGGGGTGTTTTTTTCATCTCATGAAACCGCTTTTTAATCTTTTCATTGTCAATGTTTCCAAATATCTCCTTCTCATTATAGCATATCATCAAGTCATTGAGCCATTCATCGCCCATTTTACTATGCAAGTTTGTCTTTATAGTGGACATAGCTAAAAATATCCTCTCAATTGAAGCCGGTCCCACCGGAAGTATCAGTGTTAGCTCGATGAGACGATAAACCAATTGATAAGATGTGTCCATGTTAGTCTTGACCATAATTTCAGCAACTTTTCCAAGCTCAATGCATCCAAGGAATTCTTGAGTTCTTCTAGCATGGTTGACAAAGGCTCTAAGTTGAGTTGGCAAAATAGTAAGGTTGCCAATATCAAAATCCTCGACATAAATTTCAGCAAGTCTCACAAGTTTATCAACATCAAAATTAGAGTTCCTTGGGTTAAAAGGAGTTCTCTCTCTTTTATTTATATTATTCTATGTCAACATATTTGCTAAGTTGATAGCTTATTTAATATATATAAATTAACTCTCATGGAACTCTTATTGAGACTACCTTCACTGGTAAAAAAAAGATTTTCAGATGCACATATTTTTTATTTTTAGATGCGGGCAAACCGTCCACGTCTAACCAATGGTCATTGGCTGGGATCTTATTAAGGTACCGTCTCTGCTAATGGTTTACAGAGGCCTACTGCTCAACAATAGCACATCCTTATCACTACACCACACACCCACCCATCAGTATTATATACATGATTGTGTATTTTTTATAAATATATTACAGAATCTTGTGTTCAATATTATATTTCTGCTACAAATAAATAAACTCAAATAAAAAAAGTTTCAGCTACATAGTTTTAAATCTTATCAAGTACTATAACTTAGGTATCGTATGTGTCTCCGTCCGAGATTGTTTGAAATTTTTAAAATTTGAATATCAAAATATGTTAATCTAAAATAAATTAATATTTGAGACACTAAAAAACTTACCAACAACAAACATTAAGATCAAGTCGGCCACTACAACTTTGATATAAACTATATGAACATTTAAGGTCCTTTTATAAATTCTTAATTTTAAATTTGACTATGAATTTAAAACACATAGTTGCGATTCTAAATGACTTGAAATTCAACTACAAAGTTATACAAACTGTGCTGAGAAAACTATGATATAGACCACGTCAACATCCGAGGTTGTTTGAAAATTTTAATTTTCAAAATCCATAAACTTAAAATAATATTTTGGGACTCTAAACACTTTCAAATCAAAAACTTCTCAACTACAAATTGTAGACCGCATAAAAGGCTAAAATTTTAATATAAAGTTTATCTTCATCCAAATTTATATGCAAAAGTTATGAATTATTATTGGATGCAACTATTTTTGGAGACTTGATACAAAATTTGCTAGGGGCAATTTTTACCAATTGCTAAACTATAGAAATATATGCTTATTAAAACTTCGAGCTGTGCGGGGTAAAGAACATCCCTGTGGCATTGCATTAATTAAGAAGAAACATCTCGGCACGCAGACTGAGAAATACACCCGGAAGGCTGGGTGCCCTGGAAGTGCCTAGTGTAACACCCCGGTGTTATGCCTGCATCTAGTCACTGCAAATCATATATATCATGCATCATCAAGCATCCTAATCATACATGCCTAATCATGTAAATAACAATTGAAACACTGCTTCGAAACATTTGAAACATGTGTGAAACCTGAATGTTGCATACACCTGTTTAAGAGTTGTTTTGCCCTGATTTTGCTTGCTAGGTTAGTGAAACATGTTTGGCTACTATTGTAAATCATCTAGCAATGTTTAGTTCAATTTTTGGAGCAAAGTTTGTATTCAAATTAATTCAAAATTTGGCTTCAAAAATAAATTCCCAAAAATTAGGGTTTTGAGTTAAACGTGGACTTTGACCTTACAATTCAAAATCTAGAAAGAATTTGGCTGTGGTCATAAAAGCAAAGTTGTAGAAAATTAAATTCTAATCAACTTTCATTTTTGGTACATTTTCAAAAGATGTCATTTTCTTGCTCAAAATAATATTTGAAAGATGGCATGTAAAAATTCCTTGAAAATATATTTGGAAAAGGACTTTTTCTCCTTCGCGGGCCGCCGCCTCACTTCTGGCCCACGGTCGAAGTCGGCCTAGCTGACCTCAGCGCGCCTCGCCTCGCCTCGCCCCAGCCCAAGACTGCGTGCGGCGTTCGCCTCGCCTCCGCAGCCTTTGCCCATGCCCTTGTAGCGCCGCCGCGTCGAGAGATTGCCCGCCGCGTGGCGCGCGCCACCGCCGGCGGGTGGCTTCGACTCGCGATCCACGCGCATGGCGATCCCTGCACCGCTGCCACGGCTTAAGCTCCCGCAGAGCTCGCCCGGCATCGCATTTCCTGCTCCTCCCTTCGCCTCTCGCTCGGACAGCACCAGCATACGCACCCGCCACCGGCCGCCACTTGCTCCCTCGCCGGATTTAGCTCGTCCGTCCACCACAGCTCGCCGGCGACCACTCCATCTCGCCTAAAGCTTCGCCTTCACCCCGCGCACCCCGTGCTCGTGCTACTTCGCCGTGGTAAGCCTCCCTTCCTTGGGAATTGCTCGCCGGAGCACGACCGAGCTCACTGGTGAGCTCCGCTCCGTGGACTCCCCCTCCCCGCTTCTCTTCCCGCCTTTCCTTTACGCGCGCAAGCACCGCACTATGACGATGAGTCTCCCGAGCGCCTCTTTTCGCCATACCGTGGCCGGAGACACTCCACCGGCGACTACCCGCGCCGCCGCTCCGCCATTGCCGTCGGCGAGCCTCTCTCCCATGCCCTGCCCCTCCCTATTCACCTCTATCCGACGTGGTTTGTCATGGGGAGCACGTTGGTGCCCTCCGTTTCGCCGAGGACCTCGCCGTCGGCGAGTTTCGCAGTTGCCGCGCCGTCGTCTTCCTCCATCCCCTGTTTTCTCTCGACGACCACGGGTCCCATTTGCTGATCGCCCGCCGAGAGAGAGGAGCCGAGCTGGCTGCACTGTTCTAGGTTGTGTCTTGCTGTGCAATGATCGTGGGCCGACGCCCTGCTGGGCCGTCTTCCCCCTCCCTTGCGCTCGGGCCGCGCAGGCCAAATGTGGCCGTGGGCCAGGTGACTCCAGCGGGCTGGCCCAGTAGCAGTAGGATAAATTGTTTTCTATTTATTCTTTATTATTTGAAAATAGAAATGGTTTGAAAAATGTTTGGATACTCAAATTTGCTCCAAATCTGTTGAAATAAATTTATCTAGGTTCCTTATCATCAGATCTACTTGGGAAAATTATTGCATGTCATTTTTGAGATACTTTGCTGTAGAATTTTATTTAATCATGTATATTGCTGATAACTTGAAAAATATGTAGAAAAATCTATAGGCTTTAGAAAAATATGATTCCAAGTTTGTTAATCTTCTTATGTTATGTACTTCCTAGGAAAAATATGTTTCATGCATGTGCTGTGGGAAAATTTTGAGTTGTAGTTCAAGTGCCTTTAATGGCTGATTTTTGTTATTTTAGTTAGAGAGCAAACTTTGTATAAAACATGCATGTGATAATTTTTGTACAGTCATTGTATGCTATGAAGAACCTAGGAAAAATACTAACTCTGTGGTTTGACACTTTTCACAGTTCAAAGTATTTTTATGTTCATAATCCTGCCATGCCTTGTCATTTTTGTGTAGACTATTTTACTTATCCAAACGCCATGAAAATTTTATGGTAGTCTACTTAGAGTAGTACTATGCTACTGTAATTTTCTTAGATCTTTATAAGCACCAGAAATATAGGTTGCTGTTGTAGCCCTAGTTTAAAATGAAATAAAATAATCCTCTTTAATGCAAGTTAGTTAATAATGTTAGCTTTGGTGTATCTTTGAAGCATTTAATAAGATGTGTTGACTTAACATATTAGTAGTAGACGAGAATGCAGTAGAAGACATGTGCTTGTAGTATATTTTCTTGGATGATGTTGACTACCTTGCATTCAAACATATCCATTGTATTCATCTCATCCGATGCACCGATTGCATAAGCACTTACGCACATTGCATCATACAGGATCGCAAACCGAGAACCCAGTCGTCATACCCGAGGAGCCCGAGGAGCAGTTCGAGGTGCAGCCGCAGGAAGTGCCAGAAGCCGACGAGGAGGACGTTGAGGAACTTTCGGAGTGCCCCGATCACCGTCCGAACTCCTTCGAGAGAGGCAAGCCCCGGAGCATTTTCTCCTGGTTTGCAATTATTAATTCAATGCTTTACTTTAATTGATGCATTACGTTTAGGAGTTGTTTGCAACCGTTGCTGCATTATACCTTGTTTACCTTTGTTATACTATATCCTTGTTACCCTGGTATCCGCAGTCGAGTCAATGCTTAGCTGGCTTAGACCGGTAGAAGTCGGGTGATTTCCTGTCACCTGCGAGCTATAGGTGGTTACTTGGATCTGCTTGGATGACTATGAAGTCATGGTATAACTAAGTGTTAAATGAAGTTGAGACAGGACGGAGACTTGCAGAGTTTTGGACTATAGTGTTTTCGTCTGTGTCGATTAAGGACCGACCGTTGTTGGGCCTCGAGTCATGTTGAATGCATGCCTTACATTTAGCTGGCCGAATAAAGTACCTTCCGACCGCGAAGCTGGGAGATTTTTCGGGCCGAGTAGATTGCCCGCAGCGCACTGTGCCGGAGAAGGTGTGGTAGGACACGGGGGTGAGATGATAAGACCAAAGTGCAGTCGGTCGGCCCCGGGTACTTGTGGTTCCTGGCAAACTCGAGATACCTAGAAAGTTGACTCGGTGATCAATATCTCACTTTAGCGGGTGAGTGAGGTTTGTGTAAGGAATAATCACCAGCTGGTTAGGAATCGATTCGAATCGCCATCGCTCCTGGATAGTGAGCACTTGACTTGAGTTACTTCATCGTAGTAAATGTTTATGGAACACTTGGACAGTTATAGTGAATATGACAGTATGGAAGTTGTTTAATGATCATTGGTTATCATTATCTGCTTAATCATATGTGTGCTCTAGTATAGGTGCAAATCTAGTCGACAGGTTAATAATAATTAACTTGACAATAATGCTTTTAGAAAGGTTCTTGAAATACTAAAAATGCTTCTTTTGCAAATGAGTCAGCTACACTACTATAAAGCCTTCATAATCCTTGGTGTCATTTATTTTCGGTTATGTCGGGTAAGTCTAGCTGAGTACCTTCTCGTACTCAGGGTTTTATTCCCACTTGTTGCAGATGGGCACATGTATTACGGCTACTGTATCAACTGCCTTTATCCTGCGATGGGTGATGCTTAGGACCATGGGCATGGTCATTCCTTACATCTCGTCTAATGCTTTTGTTGGAGATGATCATTCGCTGGCACTGTATTTAAACTCCGTGTGAGTGTGTGTGTGGTTTGAACAAATGACTTCCGCTACTTTTATTCGAACTTGTTTTGTAATAACTATGTTTAAACTCTGATGTATCTGAGATGCAAACTTTTATGTAATATGTAATGGTGACCGCTAAACTTATTACGATCTTAGCTGGAATGGAAATTGGTTTGAAATCCTTCGTGATTTCACGGACTACCGGGTTATACGGGCTTAAGTTTGCTAAATCATCTGCTCTGGCGGATGATTTTCTTACTTAATTTCATATAATTGGTCGGTTCTGTTACAGCTGGCATCAGAGCATGGTTTAGCGTGTTACTGTTCACAAGTGTATTTAAAACAAAAAGGCATTTAAAAAACGTGATTTCCAAACTATAAAGTGTGCCAGTGGTCATATCCTTTATGCCCAGTTAAGGACTCTAGGTGGCTTAATTAAATCTTGACTTGGGGTTTTTGCATCATATTTCTCTTTAAATCGCTCATACGGCGTGTTATTGTATGAGTGCCACTTGTTTGAGTGGTAATGTATGGATCAATTGCCTCTACGCCTCGGTAAGTGTGAGTTGTGAGAGCAGGATCGGATACACCGCCGATCTAGGGTGAATGCTTATATGATGCTGGAGTAATTACATGTTCTACGCATGTTTTACAAAGGTATCTCATGTATGGGTCTTCCGTCTGCTCTGGAGGCGATGCCGTCAATAGGACGATGGTTCGGGTAGTTACTACCGTTGTACACGTATCGGGGATTCGTGTAGAGCGTGTAGATAAAACTTTACTGCTTTTATGCATTCATTGGGAATTGGGCTGAAATGAATCTTTCTGCAGTACATAACAACGCTATCTTGTAGAACGTATTAGCTACGTATTTGAGAGATCGTTTGTATGCCACCGAATTCGTCGTTAAAATTATTTATTCCTAAGTTTGTGAGAACGCACGCATTACATACATCATGTTACTTGTGCATTTCATTCATGTCATGCATTCCTCCCTTATAAATTGATTATCTCAATTTGATAAAAGTTGTATCACCTAAAATATGTTTCCCCGAGGTAATAAAAGAACTTTTTGCTACAGATGTCCCCCAAGACGAAGCGCATCACCAGTAAGTCCACCGAAGGAAGAGCACCTCGACGTCCGTTGGCCCTGAGGGAGCATCGCACTCACTGGACACCTTCTTGAGCGAGTTTGGCATGTCGACTTTGCTTTGGAGAGTGCTCCATGATGTGGGGTACCCAGAGGGTCAAGAGCCGGTGTACTCTCGGAATGAGAGCCGATTAGCGAGAGGATGGACTTGCGGTGGTGGAGATCATGGTTCCCGCTCGGTGATGCTCCAGATTGGGATGGTTGGCATTTGGAGTTTGAGGGTCGCACTCCAGCTGAGGGTGCAGAGGGAGCAGCCTTTCGTGTCATCAGGGACGTTATGAGCAGATTTCCCAGTGAGCTTGCAACAGCTCTAGCTGGCACTTTTCCTAGGGATGATCCTCGTGATGCCATTTGGGTTCAGCCTCAGGGAAGTGCCCTGGTCAGAGGTCCAGCTGAAGGACAGGCTAGCGACAACCAGGCAATGAGTGCTATGTTCGCCGCCATCAGAGCGTATGAGGGTCTCGAGAGTACCTACTGGACTTTGACTGGCTTGCGTAGTGAGGATAAGCTCAAGGGGAGAAAGCAGAAGAAGAGACAGGCACGTGCTATAGCGAGCTTGCAGGAGCAGTTGGCTGATATGAACTTACAACGAGATCAGGCGGTTGAGAGAGGCGATAGAGCTATGCAACGGGTGCATACGTTGACTCAAGCCAACAACAATGCAGACCGCATGATTGGACAGTTGGTGCAGGAAAGGAATGAAGCCTGGGATGAGAGAAACCTTCTGCGACAGAGGGTCGATGAGCTAGAGGAATACAACGGCAACCTGCACAAGGAGTTTCACGCGCTCTACAATGGGGTTGGCCCATATGCTCCACCAGACGCCGCTGGCATGGATATCGACGACGACAACCAGGACGAGCCTGTAGTTTCACCTGGGGGCGATGGTGACGTCTCTGATCCCGACGATGGCCCCGAGGAGTAGGCTAGTTGCCTTGCGCTAGTATCTAGGTCCTGTCGCGACGACCTTTCTTTTGTTGGCATGTATCCTATTGTATGTTGCTTTGAACGTATGAGACTTGGCATATGGTTGGAACTTGATTTAGAATGCGATATCTGAACGCATAAAAAGTCCAGTGTATGTATGCTGGCAATTGGATTGTATGGACGCGATGTTTGCCGTTGAAGTAATTTGATTAAGTGCTGTTGTTTTAATTGGGATGCGATTGTTGTGCCTCTGTTTTATTATATGAATTTATTCTCTCCAGTAAATTCAGTACGGCAAAATTTTTCCTTCACTCGCAATTATTACAGCTTCACTCAATCATTACTTGTTGCTGAAATATGCAGATGACAAACACTCGCCGAACCACATATGAGGCCGCTGAGACCGGTGCTAACGGTGCGGGGACCGGTGGTGGTGGAAACCACGGCAACAACAATGAACCTCCCCATGAACCGCATTTGCCACCTCCTCCCCCATTTACCCCCGAGATGTTCCTCGCACAGCTGCTCGGGAGTCAGCGCAACACGGAACAATCCCAGAAGAACATGGAGGATTTTCTGCGCACCATCGCCAACAACGTTCAACGTGGTAACAATCAAGGTGGTGGCATGGGAGTGAACCAATATAGCAGCTTCAAAGATTTCATGGACACCAGGCCGCCAGTATTCAAGGAAGCAACAGAGCCACTCGAAGCTGAGGAATGGATCAACACGATGGAAGATAAATTACGTGTGTTGAGGATGACTGAGGTGTTGAAAACGGAGTATGCTGCACTTCAATTGCAAGGACCGGCGGGAATGTGGTGGAAGCACCATCGCACCACCTTCCCTCCAAATGCCCAGATTTCTTGGAGAGAGTTTGCTGAGGCCTTCTGGGGAGTCTATATTCGACCCGGGCTGACCGAGATGAAGTTGGGAGAGTTTCTGGCGTTGAACCAGGGCACCAAGACCGTGACGCAATATTTGCATGCCTTCAACAACTTGTGTCGCTATGCTCCCGACATGGTTGACACAGATGCTAAAAGAATAGCCAGTTTCAAGAGGGGACTCAATCCAAAAATGATGAAGCATGTTGGTACCAACAACCGCGTCAGATTCAATGACTTCATCAGCGACTGTCTGAAGCAGGAGAAGAATAACAATGCCAGCACCGCAGCCAAGACACGCAAGAGGGCCCTTGAAGGTGGTCCGTCGCAAGCTAGAGCACCTATGGGAGGTCGTCCTCCATATCGCCCATCGGCACTGGCGCTAGGTTCCGCCACCTCAAAGAAAGAAGTCGAAATTTCCGTGGACCCCGAAGCCTTATAAGATGGCGGTGCAGTCAACAACAAAGCCAAGAAGCTGCGGTACAAAGGCGATTCAAGGAACTGTGGGATCTCGGGAGGGAAAGTGAGGGGACCTCGCTATAATCTGTGATCAACCCGACCATTTTTTCGAGGTTTTGTCCGTACTACGCCCAAGAAGAGCAAAGCAGACTTATAATGATAGAGTGCATAGTACGACGGTGGATGAAATTCACGAGGGAGAGCCCGTCATCTGCTTTGGTAAGTTTCTGTCAACGAAAACCTGCAGGTTGTTCTATTTGATTCTGGATCATCGCATTCTTTTATGAGTCAAGCATTTGCACAGAAACATGAACAACTATGCACAGAATTGGGTTATGGTTATCGTATAAGTTCAGCAGGGGCTGATGTTTTGACCAACCGGATGGTTCGAGGGGCAACCCTTGAATTAGGTAGCAGGAAGTTCCGGGTGAACTTAATAGTTATGCCTGGATTAGTGTTGGATGTCATTATAGGGATGAATTGGATGAAGGATTGGGGAGCAGTCATAGATACTGGAAGTCGAGTACTTACCCTTAAGGATCCCCTGGGTGAGGGTACTTTCCAAGTACCATTGCCTCGGAGAACAGACCTTATAAGTGTTACATGTGCTACGACAGTCATTCCTATTCATCAGATTCCGGTAGTGTGTGAATTTCCGGATGTATTCCTGGATGAGCTACCTGGTCTTCCGCCGGATAGGGAGATTGAGTTTGGAATTGAGTTAGTCCCCGGAACAGCTCTGATTTCAAGGAGATCATATCGGATGCCTCCAGATGAACTAGCTGAGCTGAAGAAGCAGTTAGAAGATTTATCAAAAAAGGGGTTTATACGACCAAGCAAGTCTGAATGGGGATGTCCCACCTTGTTTGTGAAGAAGAAGAAAGAGGGCACGTTGAGAATGTGCGTAGATTACAGGCCACTCAACGCTGTGACCATAAAGAATAAGTATCCCTTGCCTCATATTGATGTTCTGTTTGACCAATTATCCAAGGCCAAGGTGTTCTCAAAAATAGATTTGAGATCCGGTTATCATCAAATCAAGATTAGGCCACAGGATATACCGAAAACTGCATTTTCCACCAGATACGGGTTGTATGAGTATCTTGTCATGTCCTTCGGCTTGACAAATGCTCCTGCATACTTTATGTTTTTGATGAATACAGTTTTCATGCCAGAATTGGATAAGTTTGTGGTAGTGTTCATCGATGACATTCTGGTGTACTCCGAGAACGAGAAAGATCATGAAGAGCATCAGAGAACTGTCTTGACCAGACTTAGGGATCATCAACTGTATGCTAAGTTTAGCAAATGTGAATTCTGGTTGAAGGAAGTTCCTTTCCTTGGTCACATTCTGTCAGAAAATGGAGTTTCAGTCGATCCAAGTAAGGTGCAAGAAGTTATGAATTGGAAAGCACCGACCACAGTTCCTGAGATTAGGAATTTCTTAGGATTAGCCAGTTATTACCGTCGCTTTATACCAGATTTCTCGAAGATTGCCAAACCGATGACGAGTCTCCTACAGAAGGATCACAAGTTTGTGTAGACAGAGGAGTGTGAAGCAGCTTTCCACACTTTGCGGAAACTGTTGACCACTGCTCCTGTTCTAGCACAACCAGATATCGAGAAACCATTTGATGTGTTTTGCGACACATCGAAGATAGGATTGGGCTGTGTTCTTATGCAAGAAAGGAGAGTCATTGCTTATGCATCACGTCAATTGAGAAAGCACGAGGTCAACTATCCAACACATGATCTTGAACTTGCTGCAGTTGTGCACGCCCTAAAAATTTGGAGACATTACCTACTTGGTAATGTGTGCAACATTTTCACAGATCACAAGAGTCTTAAGTACATCTTTACCCAACCAGAGCTAAACATGAGACAGCGCAGATGGTTGGAATTGATCAAGGATTACAACTTGAATGTGCAATATCATCCTGGAAAAGCCAATGTAGTGGCAGATGCTTTAAGCAGAAAGTCACATTACTTGAATGTGCAGCCATTACTTGAAGATGGGTTCGATCTAATGCATCCTGCTGTGTTACATAGTATTCAGATTAGTTGCTCTTTGGAGAGTAAGATAATAGAAGGCCAGAAAACCGACAAGGGCATATTCCACATCAAAGAGAAAATAAAAGAAAAGCCGTCTCAACACTTTAAAGTGGATGAACAGGGCGTGTTGTGGTTTGACGACCGTCTTGTGGTTCCCAAGGATCGAGAGCTTAGGAATAAACTCATGGATGAAGCTCACCTTTCTAAGCTCTCTATCCATCCCGGAAGTAGTAAGATGTATCAAGAACTAAGATCTCGTTATTGGTGGACCAAAATGAAGAAAGAAATTACAGCATATGTTGTCAGATGTGACACATGTTGTCGAGTGAAAGCCATTCACATGAAACCTGCTGGTATGTTGCAACCCTTGTCCGTCCCTAGTTGGAAGTGGGACGATATAAGTATGGATTTTATCATGAGTTTGCCCACTACTCAAAAAGGACATGATTCGATTTGGGTAATTGTGGACCGTCTTACCAAGACCGCTCATTTCTTGCCTGTCAAAACAGATTATCGACCACCTCAATATGCCGAGAAGTATGTCGCAGAAATTGTGAGGTTGCATGGTATACCAAAGACCATAGTATCTGATAGAGGCTCACAGTTCACGGCTCACTTCTGGGAACATTTACATAAAGGCTTAGGAACTAGTTTGATTCGCAGTACCGCTTATCATCCTCAGATAGATGGTCAGACTGAACGAGTGAATGCTGTTTTGGAGGATATGTTAAGAGCCTGTGTATTGTCTTCTAAGGGATCATGGGAATCATGGTTACCGTTGGCTGAGTTTTCTTATAATAATAGTTATCAAGAAAGCATAAAGATGGCTCCATTCGAAGCTTTATATGGCAGAAAATGTAGAACACCATTAAATTGGGGCGAGCCTGGCGATAGAAGGTATTATGGCATTGACTTTGTAGAAGAAGCCGAGAAGAGAGTTCAGATTATTCAGCAGAATATGAAAGCGGCCCAATCACGTCAGAAAAGTTATGCAGGCAGAAGAAGGAGACCCCTTGTGTTTGAAGTTGGTGACTATGTTTATCTGAAAGTCACACCGATGAAAAAGAAAAGGTTTGGAGTCCGAAGAAAGCTTGCCGCGAGATTCGTAGGACCATACAAGATCTTGGAACAAAGAGGTCCGGTAGCCTATAAGTTAGAGTTACCTGAGACAATGAGTACCATTTTTCTAGTTTTCCATGTATCACATCTCAAGAAATGTTTGCGTGTTCCGGAGGAAAGAATAGAACCTCGAGGTATCCAACTCAAATCAGATTTGGTGTATCGTGAGCAACCAGTCCGGGTGTTAGACACTAAGGAACGTGCTACTCGGAATAGTGTGGTGAAAACATATAAGATACAGTGGGATCATCATGATGAGGGAGATGCAACTTGGGAAACGGGAGAGTATCTACAAAAAGCTTATGAAGATTTTTATAACAAATGGTTCGTAACCCAAATCTCGGGACGAGATTTTTATAAGGGGGGAGGGCTGTAACACCCCGGTGTTATGCCTGCATCTAGTCACTGCAAATCATACATATCATGCATCATCAAGCATCCTAATCATACATGCCTAATCATGTAAATAACAATTGAAACACTGCTTCGAAACATTTGAAACATGTGTGAAACCTGAATGTTGCATACACCTGTTTAAGAGTTGTTTTGCCCTGATTTTGCTTGCTAGGTTAGTGAAACATGTTTGGCTACTATTGTAAATCATCTAGCAATGTTTAGTTCAATTTTTTGAGCAAAGTTTGTATTCAAATTAATTCAAAATTTGGCTTCAAAAATAAATTCCCAAAAATTAGGGTTTTGAGTTAAACGTGGACTTTGACCTTACAATTCAAAATCTAGAAAGAATTTGGCTGTGGTCATAAAAGCAAAGTTGTAGAAAATTAAATTCTAATCAACTTTCATTTTTGGTACATTTTCAAAAGATGTCATTTTCTTGCTCAAAATAATATTTGAAAGATGGCATGTAAAAATTCCTTGAAAATATATTTGGAAAAGGACTTTTTCTCCTTCGCGGGCCGCCGCCTCACTTCTGGCCCACGGTCGAAGTCGGCCTAGCCAGCCTCCCGCGCGCGCCTCGCCTCGCTCGGCCCAGCCCAGCACCACGCCGCGCCTGGCCTGCCTCCGCGCGCCTGCCCGCGTCACGCCGCGCGCCCGACCGCGTCAGAGATTGCCCGCCGCGTGGCGCCACCCGTCGCCGGTGGCCTGACTCCGCGTCCACGCGCCGCGGCAGTCCTGGCACTACTGGCCACGGCTTAAGCTCCCGCAGAGCTGGCCCGGCATCGCATTTCCTGCTCCTCCCTTCGCCTCTCGCTCGGACAGCACCAGCATACGCACCCGCCACCGGCCGCCACTAGCTCCCTCGCCGGATTTAGCTCGTCCGTCCACCACAGCTCGCCGGCGACCACTCCATCTCGTCTGAAGCTTCGCCTTCACCCCGCGCACCCCGTGCTCGCGCTACTTCACCGTGGTAAGCCTCCCTTCCTTGGGAATTGCTCACCGGAGCACGACCGAGCTCACTGGTGAGCTCCGCTCCGTGGACTCCCCCTCCCCGCTTCTCTTCCCGCCTTTCCTTTACGCGCGCAAGCACCGCACTATGACGACGAGTCTCCCGAGCGCCTCTTTTCGCCATACCGTGGCCGGAGACACTCCACCGGCGACTACCCGCGCTGCCGCTCTGCCATTGCCGTCGGCGAGCCTCTCTCCCATGCACCGCCCCTCCCTATTCACCTCTATCCGACGCGGTTTGTCATGGGGAGCACGTTGGTGCCCTCCGTTTCACCGGGGACCTCGCCGTCGGCGAGTTTCGCAGTTGCCGCGCCGTCGTCTTCCTCCGTCCCCTGTTTTCTCTCGCTGACGCACGGGTCCCATTTGCCAGTCGCCGCTGCTGAGAGGGAGCCGAAGCTGGGTTGCGCCGTTCTGGGCTGTGTGCGCGCGCAGTCGTTGGCCGACGCCCTGCTGGGCCGTCTTCCCCCTCCCTTGCGCTCAGGCCGCGCAGGCCAAATGTGGCCGTGGGCCAGCTGACTCCAGCGGGCTGGCCCAGTAGCAGTAGGATAAATTGTTTTCAATTTATTCTTTATTATTTGAAAATAGAAATGGTTTGAAAAATGTTTGGATACTCAAATTTGCTCCAAATCTGTTGAAATAAATTTATCTAGGTTCCTTATCATCAGATCTACTTGGGAAAATTATTGCATGTCATTTTTGAGATACTTTGCTGTAGAATTTTATTTAATCATGTATATTGCTGATAACTTGAAAATTATGTAGAAAAATCTATAGGCTTCAGAAAAATATGATTCCAAGTTTGTTAATCTTCTTATGTCATATACTTCCTAGGAAAAATATGTTTCATGCATGTGCTGTGGGAAAAATTTGAGGTGTAGTTCAAGTGCCTTTAATGGCTGATTTTTGTTATTTTAGTTAGAGAGCAAACTTTGTATAAAACATGCATGTGATAATTTTTGTACAGTCATTGTATGCTATGAAGAACCTAGGAAAAATACTAACTCTGTTGTTTGACACTTTTCACAATTCAAAGTATTTTTATGTTCATAATCTTGCCATGCCTTGTCATTTTTGTGTAGACTATTTTACTTATCCAAACGCCATGAAAATTTTATGGTAGTCTACTTAGAGTAGTACTATGCTACTGTAATTTTCTTAGATCTTTATAAGCACCAGAAATATAGGTTGCTGTTGTAGCCCTAGTTTAAAATGAAATAAAATAATCCTCTTTAATGCAAGTTAGTTAATAATGTTAGCTTTGGTGTATCTTTGAAGCATTTAATAAGATGTGTTGACTTAACATATTAGTAGTAGACGAGAATGCAGTAGATGACATGTGCTTGTAGTATATTTTCTTGGATGATGTTGACTACCTTGCATTCAAACATATCCATTGTATTCATCTCATCCGATGCACCGATTGCATAAGCACTTACGCACATTGCATCATACAGGATCGCAAACCGAGAACCCAGTCATCATACCCGAGGAGCCCGAGGAGCAGTTCGAGGTGCAGCCGCAGGAAGTGCCAGAAGCCGACGAGGAGGACGTTGAGGAACTTCCGGAGTGCCCCGATCACCGTCCGAGCTCCTTCGAGAGAGGCAAGCCCCGGAGCATTTTCTCCCGGTTTGCAATTATTAATTCAATGTTTTACTTTAATTGATGCATTACGTTTAGGAGTTGTTTGCAACCGTTGCTGCATTATACCTTGTTTACCTTTGTTATACTATATCCTTGTTACCCTGGTATCCGCAGTCGAGTCAATGCTTAGCTGGCTTAGACCGGTAGAAGTCGGGTGATTTCCTGTCACCTGCGAGCTATAGGTGGTTACCTGGATCTGCTTGGATGACTATGAAGTCATGGTATAACTAAGTGTTAAATGAAGTTGAGACCGGACGGAGACTTGCAGAGTTTTGGACTGTAGTGTTTCCGTCTGTGTCGATTAAGGACCGACCGTTGTTGGGCCTCGAGTCATGTTGAATGCATGCCTTACATTTAGCTGGCCGGATAAAGTACCTTCCGACCGCGAAGCTGGGAGATTTTTCGGGCCGAGTAGATTGCCCGCAGCGCACTGTGCCGGAGCAGGTGTGGTAGGACACGGGGGCGAGATGATAAGACCAAAGTGCAGTCGGTCGGCCCCCGGGTACATGTGGTTCCTGGCAAACTCGAGATACCTGGAAAGTTGAGTCGGTGATCAATATCTCACTTTAGCGGGTGAGTGAGGTTTGTGTAAGGAATAATCACCAGCTGGTTAGGAATCGATTCGAATCGCCATCGCTCCTGGATAGTGAGCACTTGACTTGAGTTACTTCATCGTAGTAAATGTTTATGGAACACTTGGACAGTTATAGTGAATATGACAGTATGGAAGTTGTTTAATGATCAGTGGTTATCATTATCTGCTTAATCATATGTGTGCTCTAGTATAGGTGCAAATCTAGTCAACAGGTTAATAATAATTAACTTGACAATAATGCTTTTAGAAAGGTTCTTGAAATGCTAAAAATGCTTCTTTTGCAAATGAGTCAGCTACACTACTGTAAAGCCTTCATAATCCTTGGTGTCATTTATTTTTGGTTATGTCAGGTAAGTCTAGCTGAGTACCTTCTCGTACTCAGGGTTTTATTCCCACTTGTTGCAGATGGGCAGATGTATTACGGCTACTGTATCAACTGCCTTTATCCTGCGATGGGTGATGCTTAGGACCATGGGCATGGTCATTCCTTACGTCTCGTCTAATGCTTTTGTTGGAGATGATCATTCGCTGGCACTGTATTTAAACTCCGTGTGAGTGTGTGTGTGGTTTGAACAAATGACTTCCGCTACTTTTATTCGAACTTGTTTTGTAATAACTATGTTTAAACTCTGATGTATCTGAGATGCAAACTTTTATGTAATATGTGATGGTGACCGCTAAACTTATTACGATCTTGGCTGGAATGGAAATTGGTTTGAAATCCTTCGTGATTTCACGGACTACCGGGTTATACGGGCTTAAGTTTGCTAAATCGTCTGCTCTGGCGGATGATTTTCTTACTTAATTTCATATAATTGGTCGGTTCTGTTACAACTAGCACGCCACCCAAGGCACATGTGCTTGCGGTGATGTGCATCTCACTAAGGCCAGTCCCAACGAAAGAAACTAGTAGTTTCTATAACATAGGATACCACACCAAAAAAGTACTGCTTTTCAATCCATGGTTTCTATGAGTAATAATTATTTTCTCTTTCTCTCTCCCAACTCTATCTTCTTCCTCCAATGAGAATGCGACACGAGCTCCCTAGAAACTGGTGGTTTCTCCCCAATGGCGATTTCATAGTATCTTGGTGCATTGGGTCAAGAGTAGACCTGATTTCTTCATGAAGAAACAATTTCTATGATGTTTGCTCTCTTTCTTCATTAATTACGTTGCCATGTCAGCGTTTTGCCTACGTGGCAAGTCATTTAATGAGGATAGAAATCATCATCAATACACCATTGAGACTGCCCTAAAAGTAACTTAAGGTGGTTACACCTATAACTCAAGAACATAGCTGACGAAAGATGTTTTTTTAATCCACCTTTGTTTAAATTTGCTCCAATGGGGAAGTTGAACCCTAGACAAGGGAGCTGCTAATAAGGCTCCGCTGTTCGTGAAATATATTCTTATTGCTCATGCATGCATGCATTTTGGTCTGTATAATGGCACACAACATGCATGTCCATTTTGAGTTAGTCTTTTGTATATTAACATTGGTAAAAATAACCAGAAATATATATAGCGTATGTGGGCAATTTAGACATGACTTTGATGTGTTATTTTAGTTTGTTTTTCACAATAGCAGATGTAGGTAATTTAATGGGCAACATTTTATGGTATTTAGTTTACTTTAGGGGTAATTTATGTTATCTTTCACAGCTGCAAAGGTGGATACAAAATTTAGATGTAAATTTAGATGCTTTAGATTATGGTTTTTTTGTAGAGGTAGTTAACGTAGATGCAAAGGTGGTTAATTTGAGTAGCAATTTAGATCCGATGGCTATAACTGTGGATGGAGTTTATACACGAAATCAATTGTCTCTTTGCCCAACTGGAGTGTTGGTGGGATATCCATACTCTGAGATCTACGTCCTTCAAATCTATAGTATATATTTAACTGGTTTCTTGTTTCTTTCAGAGTAACTTGTATTACGGGGGCTTAAAGGATTTTTCATATTTTTGAACGTGGATATTATGTTTAGGATAAAGAGCGTACCATAGCTGATGCAAAACCACGAGGAAACGAAGCATTTTTGCAAAAGGGGATTACCTTGCAGCAACCAACTTCTATGACAAGGTGAATACTCGAAGCAATCTTAAGTATATATTTGTTTGAAACAATGAAAATGTTGCAAATTTTAAAAAAATAGAAAACCCTTCAATACGATGACGGATGAAGATAATTTTTATATGGAAATTGTAGACCTCGATAAGATCTACAACTTTATAGTTTTAATTTTTTTCATTTAAGGACAGTAGGATGCTCGAAAAAATAATATAAAATTTCAGCACCATAATAATCGTCTACTAGCGCTTGCCGCATCAGAGCACTAATATATTATTTGTATGGAGTTAAATGAAAATACTTTTTACACCAAAGTTGTAGCTCTCAATGAGATTTACAACTTTGTAGTTTTGAGTTTTTTCATTTGAGAACGTTAAGATGCTCAAAAAATAATATAAAATTTCGGCGTCTCCAGAAAATAGAAAACCGCTTTTGAAACCAGCCGAGGACCAAATTTGTCCGGTTTTGATAGTTTGAGGGTGTTTCTTGACCGGTTGGAAAGTGTACTTTACCCTTTAAATAATGTACACAAAACATGCTATATTGATTTGTTCTGTCTGCAGATCCTGATGAACTAAGGTCCCATACATTTCTGGTTATTAATGCAGGCAATACTCGAAGACCCCCTTGATGCTACCTTGTTTTCCAACAGAAGCTTATGCTGGTTGCGGCTGGGAGATGGAGAGCTTGCTCTGTTAGATGCTCAGCAATGCAAAACCATGCGGCCTCGTTGGTCGAAAGGCATAGTGCAGCTCTCAGCTTGCTGAAGGTACAGAAGCTGTGTGAAACTTTTTTCTCGAATATGCAGGAGAGCTGCGTATCTTTGTACTACAGGGAAAGAAAGCTGTGTGAAACTTAGTGTTGCAGTTTGTCTAATATCTCCAAATGTATCTCACCGCTTTGTGGTACTGTGTAGGACTACGAAGGGCACTCAATGCGTTCACGGAAGCATTGAAACTTGAGCCTGCGAGTTATGAGATCAAGAAAGCCTTAAGGGCAATGCTCTTGTTTCCGTCGACTGCTGTTTTTCAATTATTTCCCTAACTGAAGCTATTATCGAACACCACCATGCTATTTTTTATTTTTAATTATCCACCGGAGTGGAGAATGAGCATCTAAATTCCCAACTATTTTCATACAAGTTACTATCTATGAACATAGTCTTAGACATTTGATTCTTGAAATTTTGTAGGGAGGCCACTGATTCCCTGACGAATAATGCTGGCTACTTCGGAGAACAGAACCCATGAGCTTTTGCATCCATGCGCTTTATCTCACGTTAAGAATTCTCTATATATAACACTATGGCTGGGGCTCATCATAGCCTCATACTATGATATATATGTAGCCATAACGCACTGCTGGAAATACTAGTTTCGATCTGAGCTTGTTGTATCTTTTGCCCCCTTGGGACGAAGCCTAAGATACCTATGGAACCTATGACTTTGGGAAGGTAGCATATCAGTGAACGGTTTGAACTAGTAATAGATGTATTCAGACGCCTAAGTGCACTTGTTCCTGAGTACTAGTAAAGTTGAAGTGTTGATACTCCCTTTGTCAAATTCAATTGGGTGCACACTTGAGGCTTCCCGATTCATCTAAAGCTCTAATGTGATCCATCAGTTTCATCCATAATCATTTTTCTCTGCTGTTTTACTTGTTCGGCAGTCGTGTACATTGTCATCTTAGAATTTGCCTCCCCAGTAAGCAGAGGTACAGTATGGCAGTGGGGGCAATTGCCTGATGATCTAGCCAAGAATGTGCATCTCTGGGCGCTGATTAGACTATCTCCAATAGGGTAGGCATACGAAGGAGGCATTTTGCGTGAGAGGCTAGATGCAACCCAAATACACGTCTGCTTGCAGCCCTGGCCAAAGCTGCATGCTGCGCCTAGCTCCAGCCCCACACCGCTCAGACTGCTGCTGCCTCAGATGGACGATCTCATTCTGTATTCAGATCGACGATCTCATGAGTCATGATCCTGATCTAGTGAAAAAGTAGCATGATCTTAACAAGCTTCTAATTAGACCTGAGCAAATTGAGCCTAGCCCGGCCCAAGCCTGCTGGGTTTTAGCTTGCCCATAGACCTTAGTGGACAGGGCCTGGGCACAGATCTCGCTGCCCGAAATATTTATTTTAGCTATTTTACACAATAAATTACGCGGGCAGCCCGTACAGGCCCGGACCCAGCCTGAGCCTAACCCAAAAAAAAAAGTAGGCCTGACTCGTTCAGTGGAACGGCCATGAACAGGATAACCAGGCTTTTTTTTTTGCCCTAGCCCGAACTAGACTCGGCCTACAAAATGCCCAGCTTTGCTTCTAGCTGACTCCTCCCTAGCTATATCCTGCCATATATTATTTTGGAGGAGGTCGTAATTTCTATGATTATATTGAAAGAAGTAAAGTTTACCGTTCTCAGACCGCTGGGGCTACCAGCAACAAGGCAAGCACAAACAACGTCAGAAAGTGAATAGCACTTGGACTGAAGTTATGTTGCAAGTGTTTCAGAGGCATATTAAGCGTCTGTTCAAAATGTTTCATCTATTTCAGACGTATGTTGCAAGCGTTTTTTATCTGGATGTTGCACATGTTTCACACATTTGTTGCAAGAGTATGTTTGAAATGTTTCAGCTGTTTCAGTTTTACGTTGCAATAAGTGTTTTCATGTTGCAAGTTGCAAGTGTTTTATCTTTATGTTGCATATGTTTCACACACATGTTGTTCCATATGTTTCACACACATGTTGCAAGTGTATGTTTCATCTGCTTCGGACGTATGTTGCATTCAAGTGTCTCATGTTGCAAGTGTTTCGTGTTTCAGAGGTATGTTCGGAGAGTCATGCGGGCATGGCTCGGGCGCTAGGGGAAGGGGCGCGGTAAGCCGAGTGCCGGCGGATGGGGCGCGCGACGCGCCTGGGGTCCTGCAAAAGGGGCGTGCTCGTCCTCATTACGGCTCCTGTGTCCCGCCCACACGGAGTCCGGCTCCCGTGTCCCGCCCGCGCGGAGAGAGAGAGAGGAGGGGATCAGGGGGAAGGAGCGGCGGGCGCGGGGCGAGGCGAGGCGGACGGGGGTGGGGTACGCGTGCAGGGCGGAACGAGGCGAACAGGGACAGACGCGCGCGTGTAGCAGCAAACGGCGCAGCGGCAGGCGCGGGCGGGCGGGCTGGCGACCGAAGCCAGGGTCGTGTGATGGCGTTTTTATGATGGGCCGTTCTTCTAAGCCGTTTCAGTGGGAGTGTGCCCAGGTTACCATCTGACGGAATCATATCCCATCGGATGTCCGGGCACCAGCAGTTCTCTTGGGGTGCGGATGGGAGTGAGCGGACGGATAAGGTAGCCAGTGCGGAAGCCGCGTCCGTCCGTCCCAGACACCCGCACGAGAGCATTACCATAATAGGAAGACAAACAATGTGGTGCCTTTCACTTGTCGAAGGACCAACTTACACCAAAAAAAAAAACTGGACACGAAGTAGGGAAAGACGGCTACATAACCAAAAATGTTACGGAGACAAACCCCCAACATGTAGCACCCAAAGACCAAAGTAGATATGTCCTATATACTTTCCTCCTTTCCACATAGCACACATTTGGAACGGCATCTCCAGCCTTTCGTCTTTAAAACTCTTTTTTTTTTCCTATTTTGAACCAATTGGCAGCGGAAATTTTGCGAGACCCCACGCAAAATTAGCTTATAAAGTAGTACTAGATCATTTTATTTGCTTCAGGTTGCGTGGATAAAAGAGAATTATTGTCTTATAGGAGTATATATATATAATCTAAGTACGTACAGATCCAATCCATCGCCGATCGAGCCACACAGTTTCAGTTCAGCTCAGCCCCTCCGTGTTCTTGTTCTGGTCTCAGTTCTTCACATCAGCTACCCGGTAGCTTAGTAGTACTCATCTGATTCGCGTACATTATTCTTCAGCATTATACCGATTGAGGATTGGATCACAAGCATGGGTGCTGCCATCACCATCAACCGAGGTCTCCCCATCACCATCAACCGAGGTCTCGAACTATGCAACGAGGCACGCCCAAAAGGCACCACTCCCCCGACGGCGCCGGCACCGACGACGTCGTCGCACTCTCAGCCGCCACCGCAAGCCGGGCCTGCTGACAACTAGTTGGAAGCAAGGTCGCCGCCAGTGGTGCGGAGCCGTTTATCGCCGCTGGCGCCAAGGTCCTCGTGCTCGTGGAGAAGCAGCCGCTGCCGGCGCACGCTCTACTTGATCAGCCGCGCGCTGATGGTGTGGAAACCCTGGGTAGACAGGAAGAAAAAAAGGTTCTAACTGAGATTCCACAAGCTCTGGCCAGCCCGGCTTTTATATTGGTAGGGTGTTGCTCAGGCTCATATGCCCTATATGTACCGCTGAGTTGGACACTGCACATCTGCTAAAACGTGGGGGCAAAATGACATTGTGGACACAAAGCATGTTCCCAAACACACAGCAAAGGCAATGGGTGGCTTGACACCAGTGACATGACAGTTTGAATGAACCAGTACGATCCTGCATGAAGTCTACAATTCCTGGAAGGCATCTAGATTATGTACAATGCCAGTTCAATCCAGTGCTACAAGTCATGACTAGGCTTACGGGCAGCCACAAAACATCCCACAGTTTATATCACAAAAGAACCAATAGTCCAGCTACATTCTCCGTTAAGTCTCTACAACAGTACGTTGTGGACACATTATATGAAGCCCTGCCTGGCTGCCCCCATAGAGTTACGGAGAACTAATAACAGACGAAGCAGCTCCACAGGTTTCACGAGCGAGAAGTGTTCCTCATAGCATCTTTGGCCTCCCTGTAAGTTTTCAGGAATCAACAAAGACCTAAGAATGCCATTCATGTATCATAACAATGTATGTAAAAAGAAGATTTACTTGTTCATGTTTCCCATGGATAATGGACATAATGGAAACAACTGCATGTAGCAAGTATTAGGGAACAATGAGAATTTACCCCAACGCATTCTTGACTTCATTACTTGCAGGGTCAAGTTTCAGTGCTTGCGTGAACGCATCGACTGCTCCTCTGTAGTGCTGTGCACATAGAGAAATGCTACGGGAGTGAGATACATAGGGGAGGCATTAAATTTGGTTACAAGACTAATTTTGATGTAGCCATTAACTCACTAATGTACCTTCAGGAACCTGAGAGCTGCGCCCTCACGATACCATGCCTTAGACCACCTAGGATGCATCATCCTGCATTTTTGAGCAAATGAAAGAGCTTGCTTCCCGTCTCTCACCCGCAACCAACATAAGCTTATGTTGGAAAACAAGGTGGCATCAAGTGGATCTCTGTCCACTGCCTGCATTAACAATCAGTGAAAACTCGGTTCTTTGGATTTTCTGGTGTCTAACAGGTTGTGTGGAGCATAAAACTGGCTCCTCGCATTGGTTTAAGTAAAAACAAAGAATAACTTTCTTTACTTCTTTACAAGAGTGAGGTGGTGGTGTTGGTTGGTTCTACACGGAGATTTTCTGTGAAATGAATTGCTTTTGCATATGTGTGTATGGAGTATATCCTCTATGGAGATTGGAGAGTTGTACTCATTTGGTTTGTACATGCCTTACCAATTGTAAATTTGTGAACAATGGCTCTTGGTTCAAATTTATACTTGAATTTTCTTTTATTGAAGGTCCGTTGGAATGCAGGCACGTGGCTAGTACATATACTATCAAGTTCATGAGTTTACCCAGACTTCAAAACCTTATATTTCAGTATCAGTTCAAATCTGGTCAAGAACCATCGTGAGGTTGGTCTTAATCGACATGGCATGGAGTTATGGCAGCTTAATACTTTCAAAATTTAGAAGCATTCCATATGTTTTCGTACTTTTTAAACGTTGTTTGCTATTTTTAATAATATAAAAAGTGAACTCAGCACTTCCCAAAAATATTAAGCTGGAGTAAATCCATTCTACATCGCCCACCTTATGTGAACCAGTGTGGAGTATGAGAAGTTAAGGCTCCAAATAACTGCTTTTACACTACAGGAAGTAAATCAGACCAAATCAAAAGTGCAGGTACCAAAATGTGAACTGTTCCCTTAGTTTGACACTGGTGTGTGAGCAAACCATAAATAGCTAGCATCTGATGTATGAAAACAGACTTAATCCAAGATAACATATTTGTCAATTATATCAATTATAATTTATAAAGAATGCAGTGTAATTGCTCCACCGTCTGATGTAAGAGTCTATAGATATGTCAACATAATCTTCTAGCCTCCGTTGTTCAGAAAACAACCTCAAGGCTGCTCATGTTACATTATTATATTATACCAACAAGTATAGGTTCAAGCATTTACCAGACCATAGAAGTAAACTGCTGCGAAGTACTCCCCCTTTGCAAAAGCTTCCTTTCCTTTTGACTTTGCATCAGCTATATGTTCTTTCAAAACTGCACCCTATATGCAACAGCATGTGCAATTACACAAATGGCAAGCACATAATTGACGTTCAAGGGGGTTCCCCAACATGATAAATGTTACAGTCAACTAGATTGAGCTACTGCAGTCTTGTCTGAGAGGGTGGTGCCCATAGGGAGCCACTTACATACATACCTGAGCCTCAAAACGCAGATATTTCATGCCTCTAATTATCCCATCAACACTCCATTCCGGCATAGATGGAATTGGTTTTGTCCAAGGAAATAGAATTTCAACAAGCTCACGTTTCCCATGAGCTCCTGCACACATAATTGGGACTCTCCCATCCTGCATTGTAAAGAAAAACACAGCAGTAATACAACCCGTCAGAGTCTGAGAGATGGAGCTAGAAACAGCAAAGTAAATTAATGTAGTTCTCCATGATAATTGGGACCAAATACCAGAATTTGCAACAAAATTCAACTCAATTTCAAGGGGAGGGGGTGGCCCCTGCCAGTCCACCAACTAGCTCTGTTACTGCCAACATGAAACATGAAAAAGGGGATCGACAATAGAAGTTTTCACCCTTTAATTCCAATGGCAGTAATAGTGCTAGGTATTATCAAATAAATAAAACAGAATTTGAAGGAAACCTAGGGAAATAACTCCTAGACTACTAGCTAGCAATTAATTTGACAGAAATCTTAGGTTTATCTAGAATCTAGACTAATATGTCAACAGCGGAATGTCAGTAGTCTGCCCTAGACGATCTGGTACCATGATTCTGAGATGCAGAACCTGATCCAAATGAATTTTCAAAATATTCATAATTTTAGACACAGGCTACTTATCCCTAGAGCCAAAATTCATGATATATTTGACCAAATCACTTCAGTCTGAAGGAAATTTGTAACAATAAACTTAAACAAGGATCTACAGTACCAAGCTTGTTGGTATTTAAATGATCCAAATTCCATAAAATGCCAACAAACCTTAAATTTGTATTAATGCCTAGTCATCTGATATGCAAGAGTCCATGAGATTCGAACCCTGAAATATGAACTAATTACCTCGTCTGCAATGTTAGGGTCAGCTCCAGCGTCTAACAAGAACTTTACAATCTCAGTGAAGCCATCATCAACTGCCTCCATTAAAATAACTGGTCCAGAGGGGCTTCTAAAGTTCACATCAGCACCAGCCTATAGATTTGGCAATACAAAGTTTTGATAGCTCTAGACAGAACAGTTAAGTCGAATCATGATGACATAGCCAAGATTCTACCCTAAACAAATTTCTTTGAATAATAAGGACGAGTTAAGTAAAGAAATAACTGACCTCAACCAGTAGCTTTGCGCACTTTAAGGAAGGCCCATTGCAAGCCATCAAGAGTGGTGTAAAGACATAATTAACTACTCTTTTGGGCTGCATGGAAAACAATCCAGAAAAATAAGGCTAGTATCAAGTATTCTGCCACACTTCCAAAACAGAAACCGTTTCACAATCAAGTGAACTAGTGAAGCAAAATTTTCCAGAGATGCAACTCGAATTCATAAGCACCAACATAATGTGGAACTGATGAAACTAACAACTTACATCAGCACCATGCTCCAGCAGGATCTTCATAACTTGATCTTGGTCCTGGGAGGCAGCCAAGTGCAACGGTGTCCCCATAAAATTGACTGGCTCCACATCAACACCCTTGGATAGCAGTAGTCTTACAGCCTCGCAATTCCCTGGAGGCACAATAAAATAATCAGCACTCCATATCAAAGTATCAAACACAACAAAGTAACTCAGGAATCAGGATGCACAAGTCATTTCTATAAGCCCAGAAGGCCAGAATGCACCTTCCTCCGCCGCAAAGTGCAGTGGCGTCGTGCCCCTTAAGTCTGGCCTCACTGGGTCGCCGCCACGGTCCAGAAGGTACTTCAGGACACTCTCGCTTCTCCCAGCAGCAGCACTGTGGACCGGCAACTGGCCTACAAAGGGAAAGAATCGCACTGATAGGCCATGGCCCTCTAACTCTTCCAACAATGGGAGAATCATATCTCAGCTAGCCACACGCACCTGATTCGGAGTCGGAGTTGACATCAAACCCCGATTCCTCCACCAGGAACCTGCAGACCTCCAGGTGGCCGTTCACCGCGGCCCAGTGGAGCGCGTTCCGCCCCTTAGCGTCCTTGGTTTCACGAAGGTTCACCTTGTCCGCCATTTCTGACATGAGAAATTTCCAAAAACAAAAATTAAACATTTTTTTATTTGAACCGAAAAACAACAATCAAAACTGAAATCAAAACCGATAATTGGTGCGATTGTATAACCATGACAAACCCTGTTGGGCCGATGGTCTCGAAATGGACATCTCTGCCTCAATTAGCCAACAAATCAAGGAGAAATAACATCGAGCTACCTAGGAAAACTTGGCGCCGCGAACCAAAGCAAATGGAAGATGCAGAGGTGGATCATTAGAAAACGTGAGCGAGGGAGATGGAGGGTAGTTACCCTTGAGGAGGCAGAGGTCTCCGTCCATGGCGGCCACGAGCGCTTCGGGGAACCAGAAGGCCATGACCGCAGCGTAGGCGGCGCCGGGACACAGTGGGGAGAAGGGTTTAGGCGCGTGAGAGGGTTAGGGTTTTGGCCTTTCGGGCTCCGGAGAGTCAGAGACTATCAGACGGACCGGAAAATTTTAACTTTTCGTGTCTCCATTGCATTGAGCCATTGACAACTCTATAAAGCAGGGTCCACCCAAATGTATATGGGGGCTGGGGCTAAAGCCACCATTTTATCACATTTCACCTTATGTAAGTATAAAATTTTCGTGATTAAAAAAAATGTAAGTATAAAATTTAGAGCCACACTTTACCATATCTATGAGAATCTAGTCACGTATTTTTTTACTTTATTTATAACATACGGAGTCCAAAAGAATCTTGCCTAAATTAGTTACCAATCAAGCACTTGTTAACTTGGTCAAACTTGAATAAGTTGGAGTGAAAATTGTGACAAGCAAATAAATGCCTCCAATCCGTTTCTTATCGTTTCCCAAGCAGCTTGTATAAATTTAAACCTCACATTTTCTATATAAGATCGATTGGACTGAGGAGTGACTCAAATTTGAGGTGGAAGAAGAATGATTTCTTACTAAAATTAAATGTTGGGTAAGAGTAACATTGGAGGAGATTCTTTTTTGTGTGCATATAAACATTTCCTTTTATTATAGAATGCATGTTGAGTTAAAGTATTTTTGGACATACTCTTACACAATTGCGGGGAAGAACGCGGTCTGTAGGCCCTTCGCCCACCACCACACCTAGCTTCTGCCACACCTTTGACAACACTTTCCTTCTCCTAAAGGGTGATGGCTTCTGCCACACTAGACACCCTCCGTTGCCCTACCAGTGGCTCTCTCTAGAATGCGGCCATCACCCGTGGGTGGCTAATAGGCTAACAATGCTCCACCACCCTACTCACCCCACCGCTATTACTATCGAGGATGGAAGATCGCGGGAGAGAGCAACCCTAGGACCATTGTTCGTCTACACGGTTGTTTAGCCCGTTACGCACCGTGTAAACGCTACACAGTGGTTTGCCATGTCCATTTAATCAACCGTTTATCATGTTTAATCACCGTTTTGTTTGTTTAAATGATCGTTTAGCCCAAATAAATAGCTAAACGATAGTTGATCGTTTAGTCCGTTTAAACATTTAGGCTAATACTACATAGGGCTCCAAACACCCCCTCCCACTCCCTCCGTTACAAAATAAAAGCACCTCTAGAATTCGGGTGACTAAACTAATATCGCTGGAAAATCAAAATGCTAACCCTATAAGGAGCATCTGATATGGGAGAGGTTTCGCAGTCCGGTCGGAGGGAGGTAGCCACCTCTGGTCCGTTTTTTTTTACTTTCATTTTTTATAATGTTTTTATTCTGGTGGTCTCAACCTGTGGGTGTTAGGAGTACTCAGTATTGCTGTACGTTGATTTGATAACCTATATGTGTATATTTTTGTGAGACAAAATTTGATTCATAGGAGTGTTATTTTGGGACCGAGGGAGTAATACAACACATCCGCTGGAGCCTCGTGAAAGAAAATTTCTTTACTTGTTGCAGTTTAGAATCATTTGGAGTTTGGACCCAGATTGGTTATGTGATGTTGCTATGCTAGCATGCTCGCGTGGCATCAGATGTGAAACGACCGTCTTACTACCCTACTCCCTCCATCCCAAAATAGAGGTTATGGGATATGTGCAGATCAAATTTTTTCAACTTTGACTAGGTTTATAGAAAATGCATGCAACATTTATATCTCCAATTAAGTTTATTATGAAAGTACATTCAACGATCTACCTAATGATACTAATTATGTATTATAAATATTAATATTATATATATATATATACATATATAGGGAGAGTATATTCAGTAGCCAGCTACAAAATAAGTTATTCTGTAGCCACCTCTATTTACGATAATTTTATATACTAATTTACGATAATGTCAATACATATTTACGATAGTTGGGTTACTATAACACATGAAGATATTTACCATAACGTTATAGTAAACCACTTAGTAAAGAGTTACTATAATCTTGTAAATTAACATAGTAATTATCGTAACTCAAAGTGACTACAGAATAAGTTATTTTTGTAGCCAGCAACATGGTAGTGTGTGTATATATATTTCGTCAAAGTTAAAAGTATTTAACTTCTCGGAAAGTGAGAATGACATATATTTTGAGATGGAGGAAGTATGCTTTAGAGCAAAATGAAAATGTTATGTTTGGTTCAGTTTAAAATCTTACCCCAGTACTTTAAGTGTGGCCACACCATAGTTCTCGCATAGAAAAGGCTCACCAGTCTTTCGGTGAGTTATGCTGTTACAAAATGGAGCCAAAACAAAGTGCGGCACACAAAATATCCAGTAGCCCAACTTAGGCGCAGAAGATGTGACGAGCTCTAGTCATCAACCAAACACGACATACTTGAGGCATTAGGCACATCCCATTTGGATCCAGTAGCTCAGGGAATAACAAAACAAATCCACATAGCGTATGGACAACAGAATTACCCCATTTGGTTCCTAAACACAAAATGATCAGGGATGGATCAGCTATGCAAGCCTCTTGGTCAGAAGCTTTGCCAAAAATACAGGTTGGATCAGCCTGTTTGCAAGACGATCTACATCTGACAGAAACTTCATCGAATGAGTCCCCGTTGGTCAGGTCATCAGTTGGTCCACAAGTGCGCTACCCAAATGGGTGGTAGTACTCTACAAGGAAAAACAACTCAATTTTCCTTGGAAGGGACCCAACGGCACCAGTTAACTCCAGGCAACAAATGATATTTCACAAAAGATCGAGTCAATAACAGGTTAAAATAATCTTAGCAGTAGTGCGCTGATGCTAATCCCCATAGATATTATAGAGGATTGATTATTAGTCTGATCTAACACATGCAGCAACTTGAGGATCCTGTTCTCCAAGGCAAGCAGCATTCTTCGTAGACTCCATGGCCTCCCTGCAAGTTTCAGGAATCAGATACCTAAGAATGCCATTCACAGATCTAAGTAAAGGCGCTACAGGGAGGAAGCACGATTTGGATGTTCATGCTTCCATCCAATGCACAATAGACTCAACTAGGGAAATAGCAGAAAGTAGCATAGAAGGAAACAAGAGCAGTGCCTCAATGCTTTCTTGATGTCATGGTTGGCGGCTTTAGCGCCTCCTCAAAAGCATACACTGCTCCTTTGTGCTCCTATATTATAATAATGGAGAATACCAACCACGAGAGTGATGATTCAGGAGCAGAAACTAGCTAGATTCAAGGTTAAATTTGGTTGCATTGCTTCACCTTGAGGAAGCTGAGAGCCATGCCCTCACGGTACCATGCCTTCGCCCAGCGTGGGCGCAATGTTTTGCAATGCTGAGCATCTGACAGAGCCCTCTCCCCTTCTCTCAGCCGCAGCCAGCATAGGCTCCGGTTGGCGAATAAGGTGGCATCGTGTGGGTTTTTTGTCATTGCCTGCAGTAACATTCAGCAACATGGGGTCTCAGAGCCTCTTTGAGCAGTGGCTAGTGGCTACAAGAAAAAAAGTGAAGGCCCTTCATGTGTCCTGAGCTTGATGTTTCAGAACTAAGTACCTATCG
The DNA here is from genome assembly GCA_904845875.1 of Miscanthus lutarioriparius. Taxonomy (NCBI): domain Eukaryota; kingdom Viridiplantae; phylum Streptophyta; class Magnoliopsida; order Poales; family Poaceae; genus Miscanthus; species Miscanthus lutarioriparius. Next base: position 20,007,836 of record CAJGYO010000014.1, on the reverse strand, counting down.
TGCAACACTTTGTATTATTCCAACAAGTATAGCATTGGTTCAAGCATTTACCAGCATATAGGAATAGGCTGCATCAACGTAGTCCCCCTTTGCAAACGCTTCTTTTCCTTTAGACTTCACAACAGAAATCTGTTCTTCCACCGACTCCTAAACATGGAAGCATGTTCAGTTACAAGTCCATAGCGTTCAAGGGGCTCCAACATATAAATTAAAATGTAGCAGTCAGCAAATTTTTGCTCCTGAATGAGTTCATTGATAATCGTTTTCTCACTCTATTAACTTTGAAAGCCTGACAGCTAAAGTGTCCAGTAAGAAACCACTAACAAACCTGAGGCTCGAAGCTTAGGTATTTCATAGCTCTAATAATCCCATCAACACTCCAATCTGGAAAAAGTGGAATTGGCTTGGTCTGAAGAAATAGAATTTCAACTATGTAACACCCTAGGTGTTTGGCTTCCACATAATTGCATTTCATTTCATAAACATGTGCATCATCTATCTCATCATGCCATTGTTACTGAAACATGCAAATGCAACATTTTCAACTGTGTGTATTTCATACTTGATTGTTGTGAATAGTAATGGTGTAACCTGTGAATGCAACATGAATTTCTCATACCTTGAAACATGGCAACATGGTAGTAATATGACAAGTATAGAATAACAACAAAGTCATGAAACATATGAAACATTGAATTGCAACATTTGAGTGAATTGATCGTTTTGTTGCTTCATCACATGTGATCATTAGAAATTTGTATAGCACTTGGTAGAGTGGTTAATTAGGGTCTAATACACCTTAACTACACTTAGGGAATTTGTTTGGACATTGTTCATATAGATCAAAATGACAAAATTGCCCTTGAGTGGAGGTTTGACTTGAAATGACCCCTAGAGTGCCACTGTTTGACTGATTCAAAAGACCAACATAGAGACTTTGCATGGCTGTGCACTCATTACCAAAGTTGTAGCTAATTTATCAAGGAACAAAAGTTGTTTTATGATCATCTCATGAAAATGGCTAGAACATGCTCAAACATGGCCCACAAGTCAGAATTCCATGCTGATTTCACACTGAAAAATTTGTCTAAGTCATTGATGCCATTTCAGTTTGATTAAGCCACCTTTGGCTTGATACAACTCAGGATACAGGGTGAATTAGCTGTAGAGTTCTAAAACAAAGTTGTAGCCCTACTATAGCTCTGCAACTTTCGTATACATTATTTTCACTAAATCGTCACGGTTTAAGAGATCCATCACGGTTAAGTTCGCCTGTCAGTCATCGTCGTTGGTCTCTGAATCTGAAATTTCAGAAAACGTTCAGTGAACGCCGTGGCCGACCGACGTAGGAACTGATCGCCGCGTGGCGCTCATGCTCTGCCGACGCCACCACGTCGCGCGTCCGCGCTCCAGAAGAAGGCCAGCGCCTGCCCGACGCACTCGCCAGCTCCATTTGCTTCCCTCTCGCCTTCACCGCGCACAGCGCCGAGCCACAGCCGTCCGCCATTGCCGTCCGAGCCTTCGCCCTCGCCTTTGCAAAAACGCGTTGCCCAGTTCGCCCAGAGCCTCGCCGTGATCCCCTCTACCACCTCCACCGTTCAATCGAGTCAGTTGAGTCGTGGTAAGCGTGTATTCGTCGTTTCTTCCACCGTCGCCATGGCTGACCTCGCCGGAGCTGGCGCTCCACGCGGCCAACTGCCACCGCAGCCTTACCGTCCCTTCTATCTCTTGCACTAGCTACTGTGAGCGCTGCTGAAGCTCGTAGGGTCACCATTTAGGGCTGCGACGCCATAGCCTCGCCGGAGCCGGCCGAGCCGTGGCCGAGCGCCGCCGTGGCCGTCACCACCCCCTCTTGCCGCGGTGATAGCCAAAATTGATGGCACCGCTAGATGCGCATTGATGAGACGAGGACCGATGCACCGCTGACCTCGCCGGAGGAGCCACCGGCGACGAGCTACGCCGTCGTCTTCCTCCGTTCCCCTGTCTGTCTCGCTGTCGCGCGGGTCCCCTTTGACAGTCGCTGCCGCTGAGGCGGGAGCCAGCCTGGGCCGTGCCGTTCTGGGCCGCGCTGGCGTCGCTTGCGCATGCGCTGTGGGCCGCCGGATCTGTTCGGGCCGGCCCAGCAAGTAGAGTTAGGGTTTCAAATTCATTTCTGTTTTATTCTTTTCACAGAATTGTGTATAGATTCAAAAATATGTATCTCCTAGTTGGTAGCTTCAAATGATGTGGTTCCAATTTTGCTAAGTTCATGATAATGTCTAGTTTATATTAAAAATATGATTTATGCCTTGTTCTGTTATGAAAATGGGAGTTTCTATTTATCTCTTTTAATCATGGAGGAATTAGGGATAATTATATCTTTTTCTATGTAGCTCCAAATGGCATGAAATTTTTATGGTGTACTGCTCATATCATGAATAGCTTGTAGTTAAATTTTTATATATTTTGGACACTGTATGTAGGAGATATAAAATTCTCTTGTTTGCATGGATGGATCTTGTGTGAATTTTCATAATTTTTCTATAGATCCAGTAAAGGTAAAATTTGGTGAGTGCTATTCTTATGCTAGAATGATGCTAGGAAAAATGTGAAATCTGTTGCTTGACACTTTTCATTAGGGTTTCCTAATTATGCTAAAAATAGACATGCCACCTGTTATTTTAGATACAGCAAGTTCTGCTTGCTCAATGGCTTTGAAATTTTTATGGTAGTCTATGTGAAGCATGAGATAGCTACTGTAATTTTTGTAGATTTTTCTGAACAGTTTTACTATATATTGCTTTAATCACCTAATTAACTAAAGAAATTAGAAAAGGGCATTAAATAAATTGTTTAGAAGTTGGCACTAGACTTTCTGATATTTCTTTGGTATGCAAAACATGTTGGTAAACTTGGTTTGGTCAAATTATGCTTTTACATCATCATTAAATAATTAATTTAGTAACCCTGTCATTTCTGGACAGATTCTAGGTTTACTGGAATTCGATTTGGTTAACGTAAGAATCATGCTTTGATGTTTACAAATGATTTGTAGAGAATTTCATAAGCTTTCCAGAATGTCCTCATGCAAGTCATTTGGATTTGTAGAACTCTTGTTGTGATTGAATTAAGGAACTATCCGTGTGCATATGAAACTTTAACTGTTGTTTAAAGTATGCCTTTACTATTTCTAAGTTGTGGTAATGTTCCTAGGTGTTAGGCCTTTAACTGAAGATGAGCATCTTTATCTTAGGTTATGCAAGTTAGGTAAGTTGATCTTGTTCTTTAAGTTAAGTTAGATACCTGTTTTAAAGTGATTTGAATAGGGCTATTCTTACTCGGTAAACGAGTGTCTAGTGATGTTTTCGTTAAACATTTACTATGATTCATTCATCATGAGCATCATGTTATTTCTTATGCATCTATGATATTTATCTTGTGCATCGGCATGCAATAGGTGTACCGGAAGGAGTGACCCTATTGGAATTCGAGGAACCGAGCGAGCAGCAGCAGCCGACACCGGAGATTCAGGAGGTGCAGCCTTCAGGAGAAGTGCCAGACGAGGTCGCCGTTGAGTGCCCGGATCACCGTCCGTGCAACTTTGTGAAAGGCAAGCCCCGGAGCATATTAAGTCTCCTAATTTTCGAAATGCAGTTACAGTATTATTGTTACATATATATATTGTTGCATTAAGTTTAGGTGTTGGATGCAAACACTTGCTGCATTGGTTATCCAATCCTTGTCCAGATATTGATACCCTGAATCCTATGTAGTTCAAGTTCGTGTAGTGCTTAGCCCTGCTTAAACACGGTAGAAGTCAGGTGATTTCCTGTCACCTGCGAGATATAGGAAGATACATATGGCACGGTTGGCTATATTTGCTATCGTGGAAAAGAACCAGTCTTAATTTGAAATGAAGACCGGACGGAGGCTTGCCGGTTTGCAGTGACTCCGTCTGTGTCGATTAAGGACTGAATCTTGGAGCCTTTCCTGTTCATGTTGAACGCATGCCTCTCTCTTAGTTGGCCGTGTCCGAAGACCGACCACGAAGCCGAGTAGCTCACCTCAGGCCGGGAGTCGATAAGTATAAAGTGCGCCTCGGAAGGGAGCCGTAGGCGTGAGTCCAAGGGCAGGTGATTTAAAAGTCCTGATCGTCCTGGCAGAAGGGTAATCCCTGAGAGTGCTGGCGCTGATCGAACCCGCGAATTTGGTTCCTGAGTTGTTCCAAAGGTGACCCACGGCTACCCTTGCTAAGTATGCCAGGGTGAGAGTTAGGAATACCCCCTCAGCTGAGTTGTAATTCGATTCGAGTCGCCGTCTCTCCCGGTTAGTGAGAACTTGACGGGCTTATCTCCAATGTAGATACACTAAATAACATAATGGTTCAGAAATGATGATATGATGATGACAGCCTTATTATACCTGCTATGGTTAATATTGTTTGCTCCTAATAAGTGAGTGCTCTAGTACAGGTGCTAATCTAGTGGACAGGTAAATGATGATAAGCTTGATGCTAAGTTTAAATTGGTTACTATAATCATAAGCTCTTTTATGCAACTGTGTCAAGCTAGCCCACCTCATAAGCCTTGCATGACCCTTGGTGTCTTTTATTTCTGGTTTTGACGGGTAAGTCTAGCTGAGTACCTTCTCGTACTCAGGGTTTATCTCCCACCTGTTGCAGATAACCAGTTCTACTTTGGTTGCTGCAAGTATTGCCTTCTCCCGGCTGGGGATGAAGACTAGACCGTTGGGCGCGGTCTCTGCTAGTTCTCGTACCTGATGATGCTTTTGTGGGACATGACTAAGATCTGGCAATGTATTTGAAACTATGAAGTTATGTACTAAACTATGTTGCTTCCGCACATTTGAACTTGGTTTGTAATATTTTATTTGAACTCTGATGGATGTAATCCGAATGCTACTTGTGAAATGTTGTAACGGATGATGTGTTGTGTTGAATCACTACGGTCTTGGTTTGAATGTCGAGAGTTGGTTGAAATCCTTCGTGATTTCCGGACTACCGGGATTATGAGAGCTTAAGTACAGGAATTTGATCGCTTCGGTGATTGTTTTTGTACTTACGTTCTTATGATTTGGTCGGTTCTGTTACAAACTAGCTCACGATGTTCATGACCTGCTGCTAACATGATTGGGAAATTCCCACGCTTCAATGCAAAGACAAAAGTGGAAGGTGACATAGTCTAGCATGAAAGGAGAAAAGACCAACAACAAAGAATTCTAAGAATATATAACATAACAATCATATTGATGATCCTATATAATGTTAAATACAGAGAAAAATTTAGAGGAAACCATGCAAAATCAGTCCCTCTTAAATTCTGGTTAGTCATCAAGTGCAGGAAATCATAGCACCTGTACCTGACTAACATTTTCGACAGTGGGATTTCAATCCCATGCTTTGGACCTCCCAGGCATCACAATTCCGAGAAGCAATTTTGATATATAATACACTTTACAAAATCATTCAAGACGTCTTTGCAGTATTTATAACTAAAGCTGCAAACCTCAGAAGATCTGATCATATCACGCAGACCAAAACAAAGTAACCCAAAAATCTGCATAGAATACACACACTGTACAAAACTACATCCCTGCTTGGCGCAAACCAGACCGGTCCCTGGTGTATTATATACACAGGGGGAAAAGGAAACCATTATCGCTGATTACTTCAACAGCATTTTAGGGCAGAAGGAGACCAGGAGCAACTCTTTCAATTGGGACTTATTGAACCTGACATGCTTAACAAATGCCATGGTGGAGCGTATGGATAGGCCCCTTCTCCGAGCTGGAAGTGCGGCAGGCCATACAACAATAACCTTCTGAAAAGGTGCCAGGACCGGACAGTTTCACTGGTGTTTTCTATCGCTGCTGCTGGAGTATCATTAAGGGTGAAGTGTTGAATGCTTCCTCCAGTTTCCACCATCTACACACGAACGCATTGCCTCAGACTAATGGAGCTAACATCACCCTCATCCCAAAAAAGGAGACGACTTATGAACCCAAGGATTTTAGACCAATAAGCTTAGTACACTCCTTTGCAAAACTGGTCGCAAAGTCCTGTCCATCAGACTCTGCAAACATATCAATAACTTGGTATCCATCTCCCAAAGCGCTTTCATCAAGAAGAGGAGTATCCAAGATTACTTCCTACATGTAAGGAACTTAGCGCAAGCATACCATAGGAAGCAGATACCAGCCTGTCGTCTCCTTAAATTGGATATCTCAAAAGCTTTTGACACAGTTTCTTGGGATTATCTGCCAGAATTGTTACAACACCGAGGTTTTAGTAAACGTTGGCGAACTGGCTCTCTGCTCTACTCACAACTTCATCCTCCTCAGTTTTACTGAATGGTGCTCCAGGACAAAGGATTCATTACCAAAGGGGTCTCCATCAAGGAGACTCTCTCTCCCCATACTTGTGCATTTTGGCAATTGACACCTTTGCAGCGAGTATTTGGGCTTGCTGATTCGGTTGGGACGTTGTAATCACTAAGGGGACGCTGCACAACATTGCGCCTATCGCTATATGCTGATGACGTGGTCGTGTTCACCAATCCGGACAAGCATGACATTTCCATGGTTATGGACACTATGAACCTTTTTAGTAAAGCTACTGGCCTGACTATAAACCTTGCTAAGAGTGCGGTTGCCACTATCTGTTGTGCTGATCTGGACTTAGAAGAGATCCTGCAGGCCTATCCTGGAAACAGGGTAAATTTTCTGCTAAACTATTTGGGCTTGCCTCTAATACTTGGCCGACTAAGGATGGTGCACCCAACCTACACAGAACAAAGCAAAGGCCAAGCTTGCTGGCTGGCAAGGAAAGCTGCTCAACCCAGCAGGACGGCGTGAGTTGGTACCATCAGTGTTGTCTTCACAACCCATTACCTGCTCACGGCCCTGCGAACACCTAAGCAGTTCATCAAGGACCTAAATGCGAGGTGCTTCCTTTGGGCCGAGTAACAGGATTTAACAGGCACTAAATGTAAAGTAAGCTGGCTCATCTGCACCAAACCTACACAATTTTGGGGACTTGGAATTCTGAATTTGGAGTGCTTCAGCAGGGCCCTTCGGCTAAGATGGCTGTGGTTTGACTGGATTTTCCCACAGAAGCCATGGGCTGGTATGGAGCTACCAGTTGATGAGATGGATATATCATTGTTCAATGTTTCAACTTGTGTCCTGGTTAAGAATAGCAGGAAGGCGTCTTTCTGGAATTCTAGCTGGATGAAAGACACAACTTTGTCCTCCCTATTCCCGCTGCTATACTCTCATAGCAAGAGCAAGAATCGAACAGTGGCTGCTGCAATGGAGGATGACCACTGGATTGCCGACATTGATCACAACCTGACAACCCCTGTTATCGATGATTTTGTAAATTTGTTCACCATGCTGCGGGAGGCAGAGCTCAACTTGAGCACTGAAGACCTGGACTCCATAACTTGGAGATACACTGCAAACAGTGAATACTCCTCACGGTTGGCATACTTACTGCAGTTTGAAGGTGCAATGCGTTTGGATATGGAATGATATGTTTGGAACGTCAAAGTTATCCCACGCTGTAAGTTTTTTATGTGGCTACTGCTTCAAGACAGACTGTGGACTGCCGCTCGACTGCAATGGCTGGCCAAACTCAGAGTTTTTGCAAGTTATGTTACAGGAATCTTGAAACTTCACAACACCTTTTCTGTGAATGCCCAATTGTTTTGAAGGTCTGGGAGGGCACAACAATTTGGGCAAAACAAGCAAGTCTACATCCTTGTAATTGGTTGGGTATGAGCAGTCTCTTGGACTGGTTCAAGGGCACCTTGGCAGGTGCAGCACCTGCCGCTGCTCCTAGGACCCTTGTGCTTGCTATCCTGATAACCTGGACAGTTTGGAAGGAGAGGAATAGATGTGTTTTCCAGAGAAAGGAACTTCCCACAGATCATCTCAAAGATACAAGATGAGGCTCGTTTGTGGGTGCAGGCAGGGAACAAACACCTAGACATGCTCTTGTCTGGGGCTGGAGTAGGGCCGAGTGGTTAGTCCTCTTTTTTCTTTTCTTGTGATGACAATCCCCTTTTTCCTTTGTCGTTTAACTAGCAGCTAGTAATCACGTTGTATTTCTAGGGTCGGCTGCGGGTCGTTTGACCTGCTATCTAAACTTTCCTGGTGTACCGCTGGTACGTTTTGTATTTGCTTCCCTCGTAATTAATAATAAGCCGGTAACTGATCTTTCAAAAAAAAAATCTAAGCAACAGTTAGCTAGAAAACAAGAGCAAAGGCTATGACTGCTAATATAAATGAGCAACTTAAAAGGTCTCAATAGCCAATAGGGGACTGAACTAGCTTCAGATCCTCTGAGACCTTGGTTTCATTATACTAGGATATACAGATGATCATGAGACAGTGAACCACACAGCATCAAAGTAAATAAACAGCAGGGACAAAGATAGTCATGAATGAGATTACCATATCAGGAATGTTAGGGTCAGCTCCAACCTCCAGTAAGAACTTGACAGTATCAGTTAAGCCCTTATTAACTGCTATCATTAAAACAGGTAGCTCATGCGGACTTTTGGAGTTCACATCAGCACCAGCCTAGAGAATGAAAAATATGTCAGGTAGATTTAGAGCGGATTCCATGTGTGATGAGGAAGACAATGTCAATGGATGTAGCAAGATCAATTACTCAATTAGTTAGCCTACATTCTATCCTTTATATATATTCAGGCATAAAAATGACCATATAGCATACTTCAAGGAAGTCAGTAAGTACCAGGACCTGAGTCAGTAGCTTCACACATTTCAAGGAACGCGCACAGCATGCCATCGTGAGTGGTGAATGGTCATAATGGACAACTTTGTTGGGCTGCAAAGTGAAAATGGATCAGAGTTTTGATTAGCTAGTGAGGTCACTGGAAAAATAAGGATTCAGAAAATTCACCGACCATTGTGTTCTCTAAATTTCTCTACAGTATCAATTGCCAACACAGCAGGAGTAACTTACATCAGCGCCATGATCCAGGAGGATCTTCACAACCTGGTCCTGGCCCATTGCTGCAGCAACAATCCACGGAGTACCACGATGGTTGAGAGGATCAACAGGAATGCCCTTGGACAGCAGCAGCCTCACAGCCTCGTAGTGCCCTGGGACAGGCATGCGAAAGGATGGCAAAGTTTCCGCCCCTTCCAGAACATTTCAGAGGGTGAATCGAACTAAGGAACACACCATTCTCAGCCGCATTGTGCAGCGGCGTGAATCCCCTGGCATCGGGCATGGCCGGGTCACCGCCGCGATCCAGGAGGTACCTCAGAACTGGGAGGTTCCCGTCCCCCTCGGCCTCGGCGGCGACGAGGATTGGCGTCTCGCCTGCGAAGGGGAGGGAGCACTATAAATGGTAATCTTTTGAATGCTATAAATGATAATCTTTGAATAAAAAGTGGGCAGTTAAGCGATTCATCCACTAGTAGAAGCTCGAGATTCAGCGAGGCGTTTCAATTCACCTTCCGCAGAGGTGGAGTTGACATGGAACCCCGAATCCTCCACCAGGAACTTGCAGGCCTCGACGTGCCCGCCGCCCGCCGCGAAGTGGAGAAAGCTCCGCCCCTTGAAGCCCTCCACTCCCCGCAATTCCAACTCTTTCGAGATTTCTAATCAACAGAGATAATTGCAGGAATCAAATCATGCGGGTGAATTACACGAGAGAGAGAGAGAGTAGTGGAGGGCTGGCGGTGGCGGCAGCGCTTACGCTTGAGGAGGCAGAGGTTGCCGTCACAGGCGCCCTGGATGGCGAGGTCGGCGGTGCTGGGGGCCATGGCGGCAGGTGTCCCTTGACGCAGCTACGTCTTCGGAAGGTTCGAGAAGAGGGTTAGGCGATAGGGTTTTGGTATGGAAGTGGGAAATGGAACCGTACCAAGGAAGGAAGCCAGGCGGGCGGTGTTTTCGGCGGGAAATGCGACGGCTGCGCGGGAGACCACGGGACGGCTGCCACGTGTCCAGGGAGGAGCGGTCGCTGCTGGGACCCACGTGCGTGACCTCACCTTGGGATCGTGCCACAGGTGGCCTCATCGAACGTAAAGTTTTGCAATTGATCTTTATATAATGTCACACCGTCACGAAAAAGGTAAAACATATAGTTTTGTAATTGATCTTGCAATGATGCTTCATCGAACGAAAATGAAAATGGGAGCAACTTTCAACCGTGAGTGGCGGATGGTGAGGTGAAATTAAGGGGGGGCATTTCAGTATTGCACAAAACTAATGGTCATTAAAAGGAACTTCGCAATTGCTATGTTTTGCAAAGCTACACTGTACAGCTGATTGTAATAATGGCCTAATGGGCATAGGAAAAATGAATAGCTTGTATCAATACTCAATAGGCTAGCTTGCACCTTACCAAAGCTCAGCATGGCTATTGGTGAACACTTCCTGGACCAGTGCACACTTGTATGTCTGAGCGTGAGAGTGGGGTTACTCTGAAAAATGATACTACTACTTGTATGCTTGTACAGGCTGTGCTCATGCAGAGTAAATGATCAAAACATGATTACTAGTATGTAGTAGTTATCAAACTGTATCAAATTGTACTACCGCACTATTGATGTTCGGAGTGCAGAGGGTGTTCGCGGCAACATAGTAAATTTAAGAGTAATCAATCAATAGGGAGCTGATGTGGGGAGATAGTGCATTTGGTGTGCTTGGGGGACCCCTGTGTGTCACCGAGTTTGAAAACCTCCTCCTCAACTCAAAAAAATAAGAAATCTTTCTCCCAACTTTTAGAACCGGACATAGTTAAAAGTGGTTTAAAGAGTGATTTTGAGTGTCATTCTTTTTTGTTCAAAAGCAAATCCAGTAGACGCTATATTAGTTTTTAAAACCACAAAAAATCTAATCCTCCAAAAAAATCCAAGGAAAATCCTAGATACATATTAGGACAAGAGACATCCAAATAAAATATTTTGAAATTATCTCTATAAGATTCAAAAAAATTGGATTGAACTCTAGAAAATGGGAAAATATCTAGAAAAATCCAAAACGTTATAATCGGTGTCTAAACACATTTTGAAACATTTTCACAACAAAAACATGAGATGCAACTAGCATGAATGCATCATAGTAATTCTAATCACATTCGTGTTGTAGCGTTCATGCCGGTTCCATCTTATATCTTACTTTTCAAAATGTGTTTAGAGATCGATTAGAATGATATGGAAAATTTCTATTTTTTTGGGGTATATTTTTCCCATTTTTCTAGAACTGAATCCAATTTTAGAAAAGTTCCTAAGATAATTTCATGAGCTCCAAATATTTTATGTGGGTGTATCTTAGCCTAATGTCTCTACACATTTTTTTTCTCAAAATTTTTATTGGCTAGAAGATATTTCCTGTAGGATTGCAATCCTCCAAAATTCCTATGCTTTTCCTTTGTTCCAAAGGGGGCCTTAAGTGATATGACAAAGGTAACTTGTCTGATTTTGATAGATATAATAAAATTTCTTGTTTTTGAGTTGAGAGGATGTTTTTTTAGATTCACAAAACTTTAGAGGGTCAAATAGACTTCACTCAGAAGAAAAAGCTTTATTATGAAACTAGAGTGTTTTAACACGTCTTGTAGACGTGCAACTATCATTCATTGCTCAAGGAAAAAAAAGGTACTCGGATGCATTAGCCTTCATCACCTCATCTATTTACTTCTATGCATTCAAGCTCCCGCTCTTGTCTCTCAATTCTAATTACTAGGACGTGTGGCGTGCTTCGCCGCACCCGCCCTGTTGCAGGCGATGACGTGAACCAATATGTTGTGGGTGCATCAGACTGGATTATTAGAAACTTCATCCAGAACATTTGGTATTTTGTCAGCGGATCATTTTGCAGTAATAAGGTTTTGCTAAATTCCTTCTTAGAGAGCGTGATTTCAAGTTGCATAACAAATATAACTGACTTATATACACCTTGTGACAGAAGGGAAAAAATGGGGAAAATATCAGGCAGTAAATAAAATCTTTAACGGTGATTGCAATTGGAACCAAAATTTGATGAACCCTAATAAGGTCAAATCGGATAGACATATAGGCCAAATATTCTCTTTATATGAAGTTTTGGTCAAGTCCTTTACACAAAAGTACAACTGCAACGAATTATACATACAGATAGAGGATGTGTGGCATGGACCACTACAGTTAAAGCAATTGATAAAACATCCTAGGGACTGGCTAGAGCAATATACATGAACAGAGCAACAAAAGGTATGTAGGTTCGACTTGAAAACATCAAAACTTGATGGATAAAGTCAGATTCATCATTTTCCTTTTAGAAGTCCTGCAAAGCATATCCATTAACAACTCTATAACATAAGTAATCCAAAGATAGAAGCACATGGATTTTAAGTGCACAGTATCTCACGGCAGGGTCAGGTCGAAAGCACAAGCATGGATGGATGTATTACTTGAATAGAATGAAGCAATTTTTTGAAAAAGAAAAGTATGGCCCTACTGTTATTTTCAGTACTCATGAAGTCACAAATGGGGAAAAGAACAACTATAGAACTATTAGTGCACAGGTACATACATGCCATTTTGTTGAGAAGGCACCAATTCAGATACCCTGAAATTTAATCATTTTATTTTGCTGCATAAGGTATTGGTAGAACTGACACTGCACAATTACATACCTCGAGGTCCACCATTTTGTTTTGAGGCCACCAATTCAGATAGTCTGAAACTACATCATTTTATTTTCATGCATAAGGGCTTCATGTTAGAGTGACCAAACAAATAATCTAATTGAACAGGCACATATCCATGATACACGCTAAAGTGAGATGATTTTCCATAGATCCTTAAAAAGTGCAGTTACAGATAAGTATATTTTTCTCAGAGCAAAAATGCATATTGTTCTACAGGCTATATAAATCTTGCTGTTCAAGAAGGGATATGTTGAAGTTCAGTATGACAGAGGCCATAATAACGATGACTCAATCAACCAAGATGGCATGTTTTGTATGTATAGAAGAGAGATCACTTTGGAGCTAACCACTGAACAAACTGATTGCTGTTGTGTTTGGGCTTTTGCCCATCCTGTACATAAGACTCTTTGCCCTTAATTGATAGGTAGAGCTGGTGTTAATTAATACAATCACTTCAAAAACAAATTAGGCCGATGCTGCTTGAAAAAAAATACGATGCAAAACAACGTAATATACGATAATCACAAGACAAAAGAGCATATCTATCATGTAGTTTTCGTAATACAACCATGGAAATATATGACCAAGACATGCAAATTAAAATGAGCAGCTTTGATCTAGGGAACCAGAGAATGGCTGTCACCAAAGGCTACTTTTATATACATCAAGAACACTGGACCTTTTTTTGTCATGAGCCAGAGCAAACCATTAGATTGAGACATCCCTTTTAGGCACACATCAAATTCAGCCCTTGGTTGTAGCACATGAAACACATTGAAATAAAAATGTGTACACCAAAACAGTAAGGTATATATTTTTTTAGTTAAAATGTATAGCCACTTGCTCCGATGTATTCCGAAATAACCGGATAAACCAATTTGTATGTACAACATATGACACTACATCTCATCTCAAGTAAAACAATGTAGAACTATGCTAAGCATGAGGTGCCATCGTATAGAACAAAGCAAGCACAAAAGGCATACTGCAGCATAGGCATCAGCAAATTGGTTTATCCGAATATACAGCCTCTTCTTTTAGTTGGTCTTTCCAGGGAGTGTTCCCTTCCTTTGTTGCATGCACTACATTGTTACCTGAGGGTGCCTCTGTTTGTCAGTAGAATCTTATCACATTGTCGTGAGGAACCGATGCATCCCTGGGCATAGAATAAAAGTTGGAGATGAGATGAAACAAAAATACATTACATGTGAGGACAAAATTTAAGCTAACCGGAAGAAAATAAGCAGAAGTTCCTGCAGAATGAAGAGTGGAAGGAGGTGGATCTACAGAAAAAAGAGGACTGTGATGAGGGAGGAGATGGCGCACAGGTGGAATTCAACCAGGAAGAGCGGTGATGCAGCACAAGAATGCAAATTTTGGAGGAGTGGAGCCGGCAGCGGGCCAGCATGTCCATGCTGATGCGAACCTGAGATAAGTTTGGGAGAGCCGTCGTCGTCGCGGCCTGTGCATCTTGGATCCGCGCACCCAGCCACCAGCAAGGCCGGCCACTGCATTGGCGTGCGCCAATGGCGTGGGGGAGGAAGCACGGCCGCTAGGGGAGACGAAGAGGCGGAGGTGGCGAGGCGGCATGCTGCGCAGAGCCTTTCCTGACCTCGTCACCGGGGACACGCCGTGGCTGGGGATGCGACATTGCGATGACGACGTGCATGGTCGAGGCCGACACGTTGCGGAGGAGGGTCGTGGCCCGTGGGGGCCAGAGCGTCGGCCTGTAGGCCGGCGAGACACAAAAGGCGAGGCGAGGAGTGGAGTAGGCAGGAAGAAGAAGTCGGAGCGGGTGAAGATGGGTACGGCGGCGGCGCGTGCCGGGAGCGGAGGAGGCGAGGCGACGGAGGGGGAGAGGATGGGGAGAATACGAGGAGAGGCACCGTGCAGCCAATTTATTTACCGCAGATTCTTCGTGGACCCGTTTACAACGCCGTAGGCGGAGGCCAAGACACGTGAACCGGCGGAGCCCGTGGATTGACCAAGCTTTTACCGGCACTCAGCAGTCACTGATGACAGGTGTGGTGGCCAATTTATCCCTCGTTGATATATATATATATATATATATATATATATATATATATATATATATATATATATATATATATACACACACACACTAATGCTGCATTGACTTTTCTGCCAAGGATCTTGGCTAGGGTTTTAGTGATCAGGGGTCGAGTTTATCACAGAGATATCGGGGCTTAGAGAGCAAGCTGGTGAAGAGTGAAGGCACACCGGCCTGGAGGTGGTGGCAGACCAGACTCGGCAGAGTAGTCTAATGGGAGCGGCACAGCAATTCCAACCTCGAAGGTCGATAAGACACCAGCAACTTTCAAAAAGAAAAAAAGAAGATAGGCAACAGCAAATCAATCAGATGGATGCGTAACAGAATGCATATGAATACATGATGCGCTATTCTTGACCTTCGTCATTCAACCGCACAGCTACACGGCAACGGCACCAGTAAATCAAAATCAAAACTAAGGAAAGACCACGAAGGAAGGCAGCAATCACCAAAAAGTAGGGCATTACTCCGTATCAACTCCCAGAATATGCATGCTGGCCATCAAACCAAAAATAGCAGCTTCTCCCAGCTTCATTAGACCTCACAGGCTCGCAGCGTTAATGTTTCAGACTTCCAGCAAGTAATCTAATCCAAACAACCAAGTTTTGGGCCACGATTGGGCATTTTCGTAGTTCAGTATGGGCAGACCAAGCCTTGAGCCAGGATGGCCACGCTATGCAGGACCAAAGAAGCTGGGTTGAGCTTGTACAAGTGATCGTGTTTGGTTGTCTTTGTTGTTGGTTTAGTACGAGACGAGATTATGTTTGGTTGCATGCATGCATCAGTTTTTTGAGTGTCTGACGCATGGGTCACTGCATCCTGGGTGAATCAAGTCATCCTGCACCATGAGGGAAAGAGAAATCTAGAGGACGGAGACGTGCGGGATGAAGGAGGGCAAACAAATGAAAAGATGCAGGCAAAAGGTGCGAGTAGGGCAACCAAACATGACAGAAGTGTACGGAGGGATGCAGGATGCCTCTTCGGACGTCCTGGTTCGGGCAACCAATCACACCCTATCTATCTATATTATCTTACTAGCATATCCAGCAGCTTTGCTTTTTCTTTGCACCATGAGAACGTGAACACTGGACAGGTTCCAGGGAAGTCGCATTCTCCGTCTACCTAGCCCATTCAGGTCCATTGATCCGGACGTTGGGCTGCCTCGCTCTGGTCGACCTGCGCAGCAGTGGCCTGCACGGAAGTACGTAACGAAAGCTGCATTAGCATCGTAGTATCGCAGGCCACCATTCACAGCAAGTTCAGTAGTCTGAAGATTGGTATGCAAATAAGCATATCCAAAAATGGAAAGCAGAAAATGCCAAATACTGTACATGGTGCGAAATAACAACAGACATGATGCCGTTCCATACATACAAGTAATTATATCTTAAGAATGTCGAGAAGGCATAAAACGACCAACCATGGCAAGATTTTGTGGTCTATCAAAATAACCAGCTACGAGGCATCCTAGTAGACATCTGCAATCAGTAACCGAAGAATAGACAGGAGCCTACGTACCTCCATGCTTTGTCAGATGGATCTTCAGGACCCAAGTTCAAACCAAACATGAGTGTTTCAATTCCTCCTCCGTTCTCCTGAAGATGAAAGTGTGAACACATGAGCTGGGAACCTGGTACCTCGCACACACTGAAATCAGATGCTCTTGCAATACGCTAGCACAACTCACCTCCACCGTTGTCAAAGCTTTTCCTTTCTCAGAGCATGACTTTGATTAATGTGGCTGCTTATCCTTGTTGGTGTTATCATCAGAAACAGCATTCTCTTTATCATCCAAACCAAAACCTGCAGCTGTCAGATGCAAACAATTTAGGTATGGTAGATAAGTAATTCTGGGCATTAGGGAATGCACATGTAAATGTAGTCTCTTCTACAACAAGGTTGGAATAGGAAAGTGGTAACCCAAAGTTCAACAATTAGACCACTGATTTGGAAATTATCGCGTGTAACATAACCTAGCTCATCAGGAACTCAAGATGAACCAATATGCATTCCCAGTCAGAAAACACAGCATGAAGAGCTAATTGATATCACGAGATATCGCGATTGGAGTATACTGAGATTATGCAAGATAATGTTTTTCCTCAATTTAGCATTTATTGGGGAAAAACTATAATACCAATTTTCATACACTTTGTGCAGGCATGCAAAAATCACAAACAGAGTGAAAATCAAATAGAACATAAATTGCATTATCTACAATGCACGAAAGTAGTAATAGGATATTTTAGCAATCTGCAAAACAACTACCAACATCAATACAACTGCCATTCAGTAGAAAGGGCGTACCCAGTGCAGAGAGCTCCCGCTCTGTGCGGGGTCTGGGGAAGGGTGTTAGTGGCAAGCCTTACCCTCGCCTGTGCAATGCGAGGAGACCGCGACTCGAACCCTGGACCTTCCGGTCACAGGCGGTAAGACTCTTCCGCTTGCACCAGGCCCGCCCTTCTTACTTGTGGTTCTGAACACGCAGTTTTCTCATGCTGAATTATTCCATCAATGCTCCAGGTTGCATATTCAGCCAAAGGAGTTGTGACAGCGAAAAGAATCTCAACGCATTCCTTCCATCCTTGGCATGCAGCTATTTGAACTGGTAGTTTGCCATCCTGTTAAGAAGCAATATCAAGGACAATTAAAAATTAAACATGAGACAGCTCAAGGAATAACCAAAATTAAACATGAGATACTATCAGCTCCATGCCGGGAGACAAAGCGCCTGGTCCAGACGGTTTCACAGGGGCATTCTTTAAAACCTGCTGGGAAATTATCAAGGTTGATGTCACAGCAGCTGTCAACACTCTTTTTGACATGAACTCACAAGGATTTGATCTACTCAACTCGGCGAACATTATTCTTCTCACAAAGAAGCCTGATGCCAAGCGGGTCACAGACTATAGACATATCAGTCTCATACACAGCGTCGCCAAACTGTTCTCTAAGCTCCTTGCAAATAGACTGGCGCCGCATCTAGACTCCTTGGTATCCATATGCCAAAGCGCCTTCATCAAGAAAAGAAGCATACATGACAATTTCTTATACGTCCAGAACACTGAGGAATCTACACAAAATCAAGACTCCGGCCCTCTTCATGAAGCTAGATATCCAAAAAACATTCGACACAGTTAACTGAAGCTACTTGCTAGAGGTGTTACAGGCATTCGGCTTTGGACCCCATTGGCGTGAATGGATAGCGATCCTATTTCGTACAACAACATCCAGAGCGCTGCTCAATGGTACCCTAGGCCCAAAGTTTAGTCACGCTAGGGGAGTACGTCAGGGCGACCCGCTCTCACCCATGCTCTTCATTCTAGCAATGGATCAGCTGCAACGGTTACTAGACATGGCCACAGGCCACAATGTCCTCACGGGTCTGCCTCTTGCAATAAAATGGAGAATGTCCATGTACGCCGACGACGCAGCAATCTTCATTAGCCCCCAAAATGAAGACATTGAGGCCATCAAAATTATTCTGGAAGCCTTTGGGAAGGCATCGGGGCTGCGCATAAACATGGACAAAAGCTCAGTCCACCCGATCAGATGCGAGAATATTGATCTTGATCATGTCCTCTCGGCCTTCTCAGGGACTAGGGGAAACTTCCCTTGTCGCTACCTAGGACTCCAGCTGCACGTCAGGCCGCTCCAAAAAATCAATGTCCAACCACTCATAGAACGCATCAGCCATACTCCCAGGTTGGAAGGGCAAGCTCCTTAACAAAGCCGGGCGCCTCACATTGGTCACCTCAGTGCTCTCGTCCATGCCTACATACCACCTTACTGTTTTCCCCTTAGCCACCTGGACCAAGAAACAGATCGACAAAATCCGCAGGTCCTTCCTCTGGAAGGGAGAGGAGAACGCAAATGGGGGGCACTGCCTTGTCAATTGGCCAACAGTTTCCAAACCAAAGGACCTTGGTGGATTGGGGGTGACTGACTTGGACAAATTTGGGAGAGCGCTGCGCCTGCGATGGCTATGGCAAGATTGGGTGGATGACTCCAAGCCATGGGCTGGGGGTGAATTGCCTTGCAAGCCGGCTGATAGATTGCTTTTCAATGCCTCGACCATCGTCACTATTGGAAATGGAGCGAAAGCGCAGTTCTGGCACAACAGTTGGCTAGATGGGGAAGCCCCTAGAAATCTAGCGCCGCATCTCTTTGAGCTAGTCAGAAGGAAAAATAGATCGGTCCAACAGGAGCTTCAAAGTAACAAATGGATTCGCTCCCTCCAAGGCAAGATCACAACGGCCACCCAAGTGGAGGAGTTTGTATCCCTCTAGCTTAGAATTCAGAACATCCATTTACAGCCACACATGCAAGATTCCATCGCTTGGAAATGGACCCCCGATGGTGTATACTCCACCCGGTCAGCATACCGCATCCAGTTCCAAGGGAGTTACAGGCAATTCTGGCCGGAACTAATTTGGAAAGCGCGCTTGGAGAACAAATGCAAGCTCTTCTCTTGGATTCTCATACAAAATAAAATCCTGACAGCAGACAACTTGCAGCTAAGGAATTAGCCACACCAGGAGCATTGTGTCATGTGTGATGGCCCTTTAGAGTCTAGCCTCCATTTGTGCTTGTTGTGCCCCCTCGCTAAAGAAATCTGGGGCTTCATCTTAACCTAGGAGCATTATGATGCTGACCTCATATGCACGCAGACCCAGCCAGTTGAAATCGGCGCTGGGTGGGAACAAGTGGCTGCCAAGATTCCAAAGCAAAGGCGGCGACACTTCAACGGGGTCGTAATCTACACGTTCTGGAACATTTGGAAGGAAAGGAATAGGAGGATTTTCCATAATAGCTCCATGGACGCAAGGCAGGTGGCCTCTAGAGCCAAAGAAGACATCGAACTACACGGGAGGGTGTTTAATAACAATTTCAGTTGGTCCCCACTTTTGCTGGTGCTCCCCTAGCGGAGAAAATGAGTTCGGTGTGCGCCCTTTGGGGCACTCAGGCCTTTGGCTTTTCTGTACATAAACTCTTATTCCTATGTTAATTGAGAGTCAGAGCTCCTGCCATGTTTTAAAAAAAAAAAGAGCTCAAGGAATAACCAATATACAAAAGTACAAAGAGAATTTGGGAAATCATTATACAACACTGAGATCACATATGAGAATAACAATTGTATATGCGATTGGCATAGTCTAGACACTGCACATGTGCTCATAACTCCCATTATCCCTGGCAAGTCATGTGAAAAAGTGAACAGGTACATGAACACTTCAGCCAGCCCATTTTCAATTCCTTATTTTCATTATCACTGTGATAAAGATAGGAATATTTTTTTATTCAAGGTAAGATGTTGGACTTCAGATTTTAAGACGAGCAGTATTTTACTCAAAATTGCTCCTAGCTATGAAATAAGTACATTAAATAAACTAGTGTCATGATACTTTCAAAGAAAACAATATTTGGTCCGTATAGCACTAAACATGCTACCAAAAAGGACGGGTTTCAGAAAGCAATGACAATAAACACTAAATACCAACAAATTGCATCACTGAGAAAACTTTGCTAGTTACCCTAGATTCACTTGTGTAGTTGGGTGTTCTAAACTGTAATCACTACCTTAAAAAAACCTGTACTCACAAAAAATCTTGAGATCTTGGCATGCTTCAATAACACATTAACTCTAGAAAAATCCTGAAAGTAGTGCTGCACTGTTGCTAGTATAACGGACAAAGGTCCCAGAAGCAAGAGAACAGTTACAGCTATAACAAGCTAAAAAGAAAGATAAAACTCACTTCATCAGAAATATTTGCATCGGCACCAGCTTTCAACAAACACTTGATACAGTCAGTTAAGCTTTCCCAGCAGCTATGACCAATGCAGTAGCAGGATTGCCAACATTGTACTAGAGAAAAGCAAAATAACATGTCACAGTACTGAACAAAATAGGATTTAAAGGTGTAATATGCCATTGGAATGAGCAGTTAAATAAGAGTCCTTGAGTTGGCCAGTAAAGCAAGGAAAATAGCATTCTAGCCAGTAGCCACCACGGCTGAGCTAGGTATACAAAGCTTCTGATGCTGTTTATTGAGTGGGAAAAAAAACACCAAGGGAAGAATCTACCAAGACGAGCAATTTTAGCCCGAACTAAGGGTAAAATACTAAACTCCACCCCATATAGTATCGATGAAAAAGATTAAACAACAGCAGGGAATCATGAAGTTATTACGTCTGTTATATGCTGCAACAATAGCTTCAGCATTTTAGCATGTCCATTTTCAACAGCAATATGTATTGGCGCCCCACCATTTTCACACATAAGGTCAACCTTAGCTTCCCTGGACAATAACAGCTCTGCTACTTCATAGAAACCTGGATGAAATTCATGGAAATGAATCAATGATTATACCACAGAAACATATAATATTCAGAAAAATGAACTTTGCAACTAAAAGGCAATCATCACCGTGAGCCATAATTTCTATGAACCTACAATCAAAAGTAACAATATGAAAACATAATGAAAGTCTGCAATGAAGACCTGTAGGTGACCTTTTGACCAATGCTTAAGCCTAGGAAAAAGACTTAATTTTATTTTAATGACAATATTCTATCCAACAAAAAAAAACAGCATGTTCCCACTCAAGGAACCCCCTTAGTACAGGATTCAGATTTCAATTACTGTATCTCCTATACTGAATTGATGGTCTAGTGTTCATTTAAGGTAATGCCAGGTTGAAGCAATTAAGACATGTTACAACCTTTTCAGGTCCAATCCAGTCCAAGTATATATCAAGTTACATCTATATTGTGTTTATGCAGTTGTAAGTTGATCATAGTACTATCCAACATGGCATCTGATGAATTAACATAATGTGAGTGTAAACGATGGTTTCAATCGGCTCTTGATGAACTGCAGTGTTATGACCGGCATCCAGTACTCCAGGCGAAGGCCCAGCAGTGGCTAGAGGATGCCGGTGGGTTAGGGGGCTCAAGGCCCATATTTATCATATTTTACATAATATTAGAGTTATTTTCTATTATTATTATTCAGAGACATATAAATACCTGTAAACTCTATTGAGGAAAGGAAGGAGAAACAATTATTGTTTCCGACTTCCTCAGGGAGCCGGGAGAAACCCTAGCCGCCTTCTCTCTTCTGTGAACAGTACCGCGGCACTGTAGCGCCGGTACTGTAGCGCCGCCACCCTCTCCCTTCGTGAGATCACGGCGCCCCGCCGTGGTCCATCGCGGTTTAAGCCTCGGCCCCCGATCACCCACCGCTACAACCTACGCTCGGTCAGAGGAGGAACCTCGGTTCCTATCAGCTTGGTATCAGAGACCTTGTCGATCATGGACACCCCCGCTGTCTCCTCCGCCGCGCCATCGCCGGCGATCCCGCCGGTGCCGACCGCCTCCACCGCGCCCCCTGCTACGGTGGGCGTTCTGGTGGTGCCGCCCTCCCAATCCTTGACGACCACCGTCGCGCCGCGGCGGGTGTTAACGCCCGAGGAGGTGACGACCTCCATCGTCAATCTCAGCCATGGCGTGAAGGAGCTGCAGGACATGATGAAGGCGTTTCTGAGCGGCCAGTACGTGGTTCCACCACCGCAGCCGTCACATCCTCCTCCTCCGCCGCTGCCGTTGCCCTCATCCGTCTCGGTGCCGCAAATCACCTACCCCTACGGGATGCCTACGGACTCCATGCCGTCGCCGTCGACTTCCGTTCAGCCGTCGGTGTCCCAGGTCCCGATCCATATGCTGCAATTTCCGCACTCGCCGTCGTCGATTCCGGCTTGGGCCCTTGGATCCTCGGCGGCGCACCACTCCATGACCGCGCCGCTATACTCCTCGGCGCCGCCTCGGTCCACCATCCCTCAGGCTCCATCGACGGTCGCCCATGGGGGACCCTATGCGCGAGGATCTGTCTGTACGGCGGCGTGGACGGGCCACTGTTCCACGACACCAGTGCCTCTGTGGCGGCCTACGCGGCCGTGCCACCTGGGGCCGACCAGGAGGGTCCCTGGCGCCCTCGGCCGAGCCATAGGGGCGGTCTCGACCGCTTGCCGCCCAAGGCGCGATCGCCTCGAGTTCGCAACGTCGACGGCTCGCTCGAAGACCCTGAATTGGCTCAACCACTGCGAGCAATTCTTCCGGGGCCAACGATGGCGGCCTCCGGCGAAGCGTGGATTGCGTCGTACCACCTCCGGGGGCTGGTGTAAAACGGTACTACGCCCTCGGCGGGATGAGGCATGCCTTCTGGGGAGCGCTTCGTCGGTGCCGCGTTACGCGCCGGACCGCCCGATTCGCGGTACTCGGTGGCGGAGTTGGGGCGCTGCCATTCCAATCTCACGGTCCAGAGTTCGCCGACCGCTTTTCGGCGGTGTCCGCCATGCCGCGTGGCGTCTCGGCCAAAGCAGAAGGCTGATCTCTTCGTCGGGGGCCTTCCCGAGTACATTTGGGTGGATGTGGAGATGCGCGATCCCCAGGACATCCAGACGGCCATGTACTTGGCACGGGCTTTCGAGCGTCGGGCGGCGGCCATGCCCACGGCGCCACCCCCGCGGGGTGCCCGGCCTCCACCTCGTCCCGGCCTGCCCCCGCGTGCCCCGCCACCAGCAGCGGGGGCTCCAGCTCAGCCGGGCGCTGGCCCCGCGGGCGGGCAGGGCGCCCCTCCCGTGCGTCAGTTCCGTCGCCTCACGCCGGCGGAACAGTTGGAGCGCCGCCGTCAAGGGCTGTGCTTCAACTGCGACGAGCCCTATGTCCGGGGCCATGTGTGCCCCCGGCTGTTTTACCTCGAGTCTACGGACTTCGTCGATGAGGCAGCCGGGGAGGTGCCTACTGCAGAAGCCAACGCAGCCGCCTTTCCAGACGAGGCGACCGGCCAAGGTGTGGCCGGTGATGCAGCAGACGCTGCTAACACCCTTGTCGTTTCTCTCCATGCTATTGCAGGAATCCGGCCGCCCAACGCCATGCTGCTCCCCGTCACCGTCAAAGATGAGAGTTTCCTCGCCCTCCTCGACACCGGCTCCACTCATAATTTTGTCCAAGGGGCTGTGTTGCGCCGTTTGGGCCTGTCTCCAGCTGGGGGTGACCACCTCCGTGTCACGGTCGCTAATGGTGAGCACGTGGCGTGTGAGGGCATTGCTCGGAACGTGCCCGTCCGCATCGGCGACGAGGACTTCACCATCACGTGTGTTGGCCTCAACCTGGGCGCCTTCGACTTCATCATCGGCTTCGACTTCATTCGCACATTGGGCCCCGTGTTGTGGGACTGCGACGCCCTTACCATGGCGTTCTGGAGGGAGGGCCGCCGCGTCACCTGGCAGGGCGTGCCCGGCCCTCAGACGCCCTCCCCACAGCAGCCGGTGACCGCGGTCACGACTGACCCGCGGCTACCTCTCCTGGATCGCCTGTTGGCGCAGCACGGTGACATCTTCGACGAGCCTACTGGGCTCCCTCCGGCGCGCCCCTACGACCACCGCATCCACCTGCTGCCCGGGACGGCCCCAGTGGCGGTGCGGCCGTACCGATACCCGCAGCTGTAGAAGGACGAGCTCGAGCGCCAATGTGCAGCGATGCTTGCCCAAGGGATCATTCGGCCGAGCACTTCGCCGTTCTCCGCGCCCGTCCTGCTGGTGCGCAAGGCGGACAAGTCGTGGCGCTTCTGTATCGACTACCGCTCCCTCAACGCCAAGACCTCCAAGGACAAATTCCCAATTCCGGTGGTTGACGAGTTGCTGGATGAGCTCCATGGGGCTCGTTTCTTCACCAAGCTTGACCTTCGTTCCGGCTATCATCAGGTGCGCATGCACCCGGAGGACATCGACAAGACGGCTTTCCGCACCCATCAGGGCCACTTTGAGTGTCTGGTGATGCCATTTGGGCTCTCCAATGCCCCGGCAACCTTCCAGGCGCTGATGAATGACGTCCTTCGGCCTTACCTGCGGCGGTTTGTGCTGGTATTTTTTGATGATATATTAATTTATAGTCCATCATGGGCCGAGCACTTGCAACATGTCAACATCGTCCTCCACGCGCTTCGGGTACACCACCTTCACTTGAAACGATCCAAGTGCTCGTTTGGCGCATCGTCAGTGGCCTACCTGGGCCACGTGATCTCCGAGGGCAGCGTCGCCATGGACGCTGACAAGGTCGCCGCCGTGGCTGCGTGGCCCCTGCCGCGCTCTGCCCGTGGCCTGCGTGGTTTCCTCGGCCTCGCGGGCTACTACCGGAAATTCATTCAGGACTTCGGCATCATCGCCGCCCCACTCACGCGTCTCTTGCGGCGGGACGCGTTTGTGTGTGGGACAGCGATGCTTCGAAATTCGAGGCGCTCAAGCGCGCTTTGACCCTGAGGACTGTTCTTGGATGCGGACTTTACTAAGCCCTTCGTGGTCGATTGCGGCGCGTCGGGCGCGAGGTTCGGCGCCGTCCTCCACCGTAGCGTCGGGCCCTCGCCTACCGGCCGTCCTTCGCGGCCCATCACATCAACTTTGGCGGCCCACGGCGGGAGTTGATCGGCTTGGTTCGAAGCCGTTCGCCATTGGCGCCCATATTTGTGGGGCGCCACTTTTTGGTTTGCACCGACCATTCTGACTTGAAATTTTGCTTGATCAACGATTGTCTCTGATTCCGCGACATCAATGGATCGACAAGCTATTTGGTTTCGACTTCTCGGTGAAAGTACCGTCCGGGCCGCTTGAACATCGTCGTGGGCGACGCTCTCTCGCCGGGACTTGGTAGATGGGGGCAGCGCCGTCACGGTGGCGCGGCTGCAGCAGCCCTCCCCATGTCGGGACCATCCTTCGAGCTTCGGGCGCCATCCGCGGCAACAAGCAACGGCAGCAGCAGCGCCCAAAGAAGCTCTTTGGCGCAGCTCGGCGGGGAGCTGGCGGCCCCATGGCGCCTGGCTGACGGCCTTCTGATCCATGGCTCCCGCGTCTACGTGCCGGACCAAGGGGACTTGCGTCAGCAAGTGCTCCTCTTGGCTCACTCAGCTGGCCATGAGGGCACCCAGAAGACGCTACATCGACTCCGTGCAGATTTCTACATCCCTCGTGATCGTGTGTTGGTGCAGGACCTGGTGCGTTCTTGCACCACGTGCCGCAAAAAGACGAGCGGTTCAGCCCGCGGGCTTGCTGCAGCCCCTAGACGTCCCCACCCAAGTGTGGGCGGATATCTTGCTGGACTTCATCGAGGGCTTGCCCAAGGTTGCGGGCAAGTCGGTCATCCTCACGGTGGTGGATCGCTTCTCCAAGTACGCCCACTTCATCGCGCTCAGCCACCCCTACACTGCTACGTCCGTCGCTCGTGCCTTCTTCGACGGCATCGTTCGCCTTCACGGGTTTCCGCTGTCCATTGTCAGCGACCGGGACCCCGTGTTCACCGCACGCGTTGGCGAGACATCTTCAAGATGGCGGGCGCCCGATTCTTGCGCATGAGCACAGCTTTCCATCCGCAAGCGGATGGCGGTCCGAAAGTGGTGAACAAGGTCATCGCCATGTACCTCCGTTGTGTGACGGGGATCGCCCCAGCGTGGGTGGATTGGTACGTCGTGGGCGAATCTTTGCTACAACACCTCCTTCCACCACGGCTCTTCGCGCCACACCGTTTGAGGTCGGTCGTCACGTCGCCCTCCTCCGCTTCTTTTGCTGCCCTATTCGCCGGTACGGCTTGGACCGAGGCTGCAGATGCGCGCTTCTTGATCCGTGATGAGATCCTCGCCGAGGTGCGTAACGTCTTTTGCAAGCTCAGCAGCTGTCCAAAAATATTATGATGCCGCCACCGCGACGCCGAGTTCCGTGGGCGGCGGGTGTGTGGCTGCCGCTTTGCTCAACCGCACAGCCCATGCACTCTCTCCAGGGGCCAAGGGCAAACTCGGTCCTCGCTATGCCGGGCCGTTCCGCGTCTTGGAGCGTCTTGGAGCGGTAGCGTATCGTCTACAGCTGCCCGAGGGTGCCCGTCTTCATGATGTCTTCCACGTGGGATTGCTCAAGCGCCACCGCGGTGACGCTCCAGCAACACCGTGCAGCCTGGCGCCGACCTTTGACGGCCGTTACACTCCTGCCCCGGCCAAGGCGCTACGTGTCCAGCGACGCCGTGACACCTGGCAGGTGCTGATCCAGTGGCATGGTTTTCCAGAAGAGGATGCGACATGGGAGTCCGTCGACGAGTTCCGCTCCTTTTACCCCGACTTCCAGCTCGAGGACGAGCTGTTTGAGAAGGCGGGGAGAGATGTTATGACCGGCATCCAGTACTCCAGGCGAAGGCCCAGCAGTGGCTAGAGGATGCTGGCGGGTTAGGGGGCTCAAGGCCCATATTTATCATATTTTACATAATATTAGAGTTATTTTCTATTATTATTATTCAGAGACATATAAATACCTGTAAACTCTATTGAGGAAAGGAAGGAGAAACAATTATTGTTTCCGGCTTTCTCAGGGAGCCGGGAGAAACCCTAGCCGCCTTCTCTCTTTCGTGAACAGTACCGCGATCACGGCGCCCCGCCGTGGTCCATCGCGGTTTAAGCCTCGGCCCCGCCTTCTATTGTTTCCGGCTTTCTCAGGGAGCCGGGAGAAACCCTTCGCGAGATCACGGCGCCCCGCCGTGGTCCATCGCGGTTTAAGCCTCGGCCCCCGATCACCCACCGCTACAACCTACGCTCGGTCAGAGGAGGAACCTCGGTTCCTATCATGCAGTGCTCGATACTAGTCCCAGTTAAAGTGTTTTTGCAACCGCAACCCATATAGCCACAAAAAAAATTACAATGTTGCGGGGAAAAACATATTCTGACCAAATACCACAAACTGTTTGGAACAAAGAAAAGGTATATATGACAACACAGAGATATGGATAGATAGATCAAAAAGAGAGCTGAAATAACATCTAAACAAAAAATGCACAACACAAATGCATGGGCAAAGAACCTCTTTCTGCAGCGATATGGAGCGGAGCAACCCCACTGTTATCTGCTTTGTTTAGATTGGCTCCATTGTTGAGTAGAAGCCTTACAATTGTAGTGGATCCCAGACCTTGTGTTGCAAAAATTAGAGGAGTCAGCACCTAAAAGACATAAGAAAGAGTGAACACTTCATAACCTCTCTGATGATTCCACTTCTGACTAAATAAAGTAGTACACAACAAATAATCTTATCAGCCAGAGAAATGCATAACCAAACATTGTTCAAACAAAATTACAAATTAGTCATGACAAAGGATTACAAAAAATAGGGAGGAAATTGCAACAGAATTAAATCATTTATCTTGTGCAACTCCAGAAAACTATACTTAAAATGTCCATAACTCTACAATAATTTTAACAAAAACAAGAAAGAAACTATTTGGACAGGTCCGAAATACAACATAATACATATATGAAAGATTTGAGAAGGTCATACAGCCGAGAACAAAACAGAGCACAGAATCACGGACCCAACATAAGCCATCTATGAACGCCACCAATATTTAAACTGATTGTCAGAATGAAATTTCACTATTTTTTCAAAGAAAAAAAGGTTGTGTTCTACTTCAGCATCACATTTTGCAGAATCGTACAGGTATATAGAAATATAACCAATCCCACTCAAAAAACAAGGCAGGAGCATCTGTCATTTGATTACTGAAATTTTGCTATGTTACACAAATTTGTGTCAGTACGTGACCACAACCAGCTAGCTTCCATCGATATTTCACAGGCAAATAAAATCCCTGCACAATACACTGGAGGAGCATTCACAACTTACTAATGTCACAGAAAGAAAAACACATCCTCTACTGCGAAGTATAGCACAGGCCTACCAGAGAAATAATTCCACATGCAGAGAGAAATTAGGAAGGCCTGGGGCAAACTTTGTTGGCAAGGATACAAGGAAAGCATTCGGCTAGGTAGTACCCAGCATAATTAATCATCAAAATAAGTTAAATCTGCCTATCGTAGCATTACTTATTCCAACTACCCTTTTGATTTCAGTGTGATCCAGATAAGGAACAAGCAGGTCTTAAAACACAATTGCTACATTATTTAGAGATAACAGGAATGAAAATACTTCTAGGTTCTAACCCAGGCCAAAGCCCAATTAGTGAATAACTGGCCCATATATATTTGGGGTCTCAGCCTCAATTACTAAGCCCACTAATTGATGGACCATGAATTACAGAGCACAAGATCTCTACAGCTTAAAGTTCCTCTTAATTCCTCACTAACACACAGGCACGGCAACGCATCTCCCAGACTCCCTCTCGACCCTGAGCAGCACCCAACCCAAAACCTCGCGGAAACAGCACGATTCAACAGCACATCGCACCAAATCTAACGAAAGGCAGAACGAAACAGTAACAGTAACAATTACCATCAGAATCGGTCGCATCGACATCGACGTCGCAAGTCTTGGTCAGGAACCGGCACATCTCCGCGTTCCCGTTCGCGGCGGCCATGTGGAGAGGCCCGCGGCGCTTGGTCCCCGTCACGCCGACGGCTGCGGCTGCCACCACCTCGTCCACGCCCTTCCCCGCCTCGCTCAGCTCCTTCACCAGCTCTGCACGTCACCACAAATAAAACCCCATCGAAAACACAGACGGACCAAAACCCGCGTCAGATCGAGACCAAAACCCTAGCGAATCGACGAGCGGGGAACCGATCGAGCGACTTACTCTTAACGCGGGAGAGGTCGCCCTCCAGTGCCGCGTTGAGGAGCTCCGCGACCGCCCGATCGTCGTCGCCGTCGTCGTCCTCTGGCAGGACCGCGGGCTGGAGGTCGAGTGGCGGACGCAAGGAGGAGGACCACACGGAGCGCGGGTCGGAGGCGGAGCGGGTGGGGGCCATGGACGGCTCGACCTCGCGGGGCTCTGGAAATCGAGAAGGCAAGGTTTGGAGAGTTGTTGGAGGCGATGCGAGAGGGGTGAAGAATGGGAATGAGCGGGAAACCGGGGAGTGCCGGAGTCGGAGTGTGCTTCTGCTGCCTCCGTACTTGTATATCGAGTGGAGTGGATCAGCACGCCAGGCTGGATGGGCAGGTGAGGCGACGCAATTTTTGGGCCTACCGTGGGCTTCACTTGTTTTTTTAGATGGGCTTCTCGATTACATAGCTCCCCGAAGTTCCCATTTTAACTCACTATATACACCATGAGGCCCATATATTACGCCTTAAATTTATATATATTTATAATATATATACTTTCACCATTCCAATTTATGGTTTTGTTTTGGATTTGTCCTAAATAAAAAATAGCCTTGATCATGATCATAGAAAAATCACCAATACGTAGGCTATAGCATCAAATGAGTTTTCATTAAATTTTCCATGAAATAACTTGATAGTATATATTTTGAACATATAGATGTTAATTCGTTCATCTAACAATATTATCAGAAAATATAGAATTTTCTTTTACAGAAAATCGTATCGTCGGTGCCTTCCTACAATGGGCACATACATCGTCTACAACTGAAAGTATGGTGTAGCTAAATTTTAGAATAAATATAGGAAAATACGAACATCAGTGCTAAACCGGGAATTTGAATTCAACTAAACTTGTTCCACCAAAAAAACTAGGTAAGCAACTCAATTACGCTCGGTTTACAAACTTAAACGATTGATCTATTATTTGGGAGGGTAATCAATACCGTCCAAATTGCACTCCTTAATGATTTTGATGATAGTTTCATATGAATTTGTTTCCATGTGCCATTGGCCGCCCCTACTTGCCCACATGCCACAAACCGCTAAAATGAAGGGAGAAAAAGATAATGATAAAGGCCCACAACCAGATATGCTTTTCCTGATTTTTCCGACCAGATCTTCAATCTTCTATAGCATATATTATTTATCTTCAAGTTCCGAATTTGAATGTCTAAAGCGAAACTATAGACAGGCCCCTCTTAATATAATCCCTTCATTTCAAATTATAAGTCATTTAGCTTTTATTAAGATGCATAGCTTTTGTTATGCAATGAGATATACATTATGTCTACTTGTCTAAATATACGTAGTAAAACTTATAAATCTAGAAAAGTCAAAAACAACTTATAATTTATTTGGAACGGAAGGAGTAGTGGAATAACTGTGTTCTTTAGAGGAATAATCTTTTAGCTGATGTTTTTTCAGTGAGGCTAGATCTCGCTGTCAGTGGTGAGTGGCTTTCGCAATCTTCAAAGCCTTGTGTTTGGTGAGAGTGTTTGCAGGTGTCTCTTTTCTTTGCTGTCTTTTCAGTGCGATATTCAAACTCCGGTAAGTACTAGACGATAGAAGGAAGAAGACGTTCGATTTGGTCTTTGAAGCACTCTTATTCTAGAGGTGGTTTTGTGTATCGTTGTCCAATCTTTTATATTAGCATTTGTTTCTTAAGATATATCAGTTGTGAGGAGTGTCTTTATAAAAAAAAAGAAAGTATTGTTATTATAGATACTCCTTTATATATTTGTAGTGTCACACGTAAACACTTAAATCCATCCAAAAGCGATGTTAGCAGTCAATATCTACATATTGTTGTAAAGTTTATTCTAACATTTGTTGATGTGAAGCCGTCATTCGTTTAGCCTTTCTTAGGTCATCGTAGACATCAGATATTTAACAATGAAATTTGAAAAGCTTCTTTCGGCTAACGCTGTGAATATGAGGACCAACATATATAGGAGAAAATGGTCTGATTAGCATTAACAATAATAGATACTCTTAAGAACAAATTAAATAGATTGAAAATGAGAGCAGAGGTACCAGAAGATCAATATAGGATTCCATACTAAGTAACACCATAAAGGTACCGACATTTAAGAACCCAATTAGCAATTAACAACAAGCACAAAGCAAAAATCTTACCCATCGTCTGGAATCACGTCATCGCAATGGCCAACGGAGGCGACCAGCCGTTGGATAGGCGGTGAGGTGAGGTCTTGTCTCTCGGGTCTCAGCTTGGCAGTCGGTCATCAACGTGGCTGCATGGAGGGCAGGAGAACGTTGCACGATCGAGTGGGCCGGTGCCGTCTGCATATCAGTCCGGGCGGCGGCCGGTAATCAAAGTCAGGTTCAGGATTAGGCCATATTTTCAATGAAAAAAATTTATAGCATTGTTTTGAAGAAACGTAGAATGCAATAAAACATAAATAAAACCATCACTTCTGATTTGTATTTTTTTTCATGGACACTTATATCTATGACTTATCTAAAGTTAGATATCAAACCGAAAGAGTCGTATCTTCTCTCTTTTTAAAAATGTTGTCATATTATTAAAATACTTACGTTGTGTTAACTTATTAAATGTATATGAAATCCTAATGAGATTGTCCTTAGGAACGTAGCATCGTGAGGCCTTCTAATGAGAAAAAATGGAGATCCGGAAGATAGAGAGCTCACGCACAGGCTAGCAGCACAGTCCAGCCTCCAGCAAGAAATTAGTGAGTCAACAACGATCCCTTTCCTCTCCTAATATTTGTTAGATCAAGCCATGCATACACACAACTATACAATTGCTACGTTATAGAGAGTACATCCAGCGGCAGGCCCCTAGCGTTTAGGGCCTGGATCCGCCGCACCGTTCGTCCCCCTAGGGTTGGGTCTTTACAACCCCTATTTGTATTGCGCGAATTTTCATTTCATCTTGCAAAATGTAATGTGAAAGTTCATCAAGAGTAACACCACCACCATGTCATCTAGGTGACGCTGATCATCAAGAGTAACAAACACATGCTCTCGCTTGACACAACCAAGCCTAATGATAAGAGTAGATGCACACTTACTATTATCTAAGCACTAATGGAGTCCTTAACCTCCACTCAAGATGTGCTAATCACTCCAATAGGCCAAATCACTCTCTTGGACCCAATTATGCGTAGCTAATTGCCCCTGGCTTTCAAAAGACCTCAAAACGAGAGGATATGGTATATATAGGCCAAGCACCCAAAACTAACCATTAGAAATCCACTCGCCCGATTCCTCCAAGGGTGCTTTCTTCACAGTGCCGCACCGTAAATTCCGTTCACCTTGAATAGACTCGAGCCTCAACTAGTCGTTGTATATGGATTTTATTCGATGATACAACGGAGGATTTCGGTGACCCTATTTCTTCTCGGCCACTTGCACTCGTCTCTGTAATGACTAATGGACATCTGGTTTATACTTCGGTGCTCACGCTGGAGAATTCTGGCGAATTCTTCACCTTGATAGCCAATTGTATTCGTCTCTATTACGTAACTCTGCTATGAACTTCAGTGCACACATCGAAAGTACACCTTGCACAGTTCAAGCAAACCCTAGCCAAGCATTGTTCCATAACTCCAGTGGTTTCTCTGATGGCTATAAACGTAGTGCAAACTCTTCCAATCAACCCCTCTAAGTTTCGCTTTGGGTTTCATCTATCCTTGAGCTTCATTTGAGCTACCTAGTGCTAGTTTCACAAGTGTGCATCACACCCACTCACTAGACTTACTTAGTACAAGCTACTATTCATACCCCTCTTTATAGTATGACCAAAGAAGAAAAATAAAAACCTATCCTAAGTGTCTCTCTTCATCAAATGACACCTTGGATTAGCTCATCCTTAGCCTTCATGCATATCCTTTGAAAATGGATCGAAATCCATCATCGGGGGCATGAAAACAATAAAAACCCAATCAGAGTGCATTATTGTGACCTCACAAAGTAATGCCGCTGTAAAACACACGTTAGTCACAATGATTCTATGTCATCATTAATCACAAAAACTAAATTAGCGGCCAGATGCTTTCATAGCGCACACATGCCATGGTGACCTTCGACTCCTCCTGGTTGTCTATGATAGTCAAATCTAGAAACGCCAAGCACAATAATAAACAACCACATCTAAATGTCAAAGAAACCCACTGAGGACTAATTGAATCATCCGCCTCCCGCATAGCAAATGCACGACTACAGTTTTGATTTTTTTTTCATGTGCATACTTCTTAAATGGCAGCCTAGCTATTGAGTAGAAGCCACCAACATGAGTTGTAGGATGTTCGTCTTAACTCCTATTCTACTGATGCATCCACACCTCAGTCCTCAACTCCTCTTGCATGGTTTGCCTCCTCGTCCTAGTTGACAACCTCCAATTTTGTTGCATGTCAGCAATTCCTTTATCATCATCATGCATGGTTTGCCTCAAGCAATGCAACATATGCACTCATATACAACTTTGTTGATTGGAGCTTTGCCAAATGCGTCCAAGCAAATCGCCAATCTCCAATAGGCAGCGGCCCCCAACCCATAAGCACACTTGCACATTGTAAGGAAAATGGCACCTAGCTAGGGCCATCTACAATTTTGGTGATTGAGTACCAACATAATTAATAGGACTAACATTGTTTGCTAGTAACAAGGTATTTAGTTATAAGGATGCAAGGATGGACTTAGACAAAGGCAATGTGAAGATCAAGTGTTCAACACCTCAAGCAAGGACAAGGAGCTATTGTGAATATCTTAGAAGACACGCAATAATTTCAAGACATCGAGAAGAAAAAGAAGCCTGGACGAGAAGATGCAAACAGACAAAGACAACGCACACACTTGCCCATGTCAGGTTTGTGAAACTTGTCCATGTCTTTCTCAAGTGGTTAAAAGGGACATGCAACACAAATCCAAACCAAATTAGCAATTTACACTTGTGTGAAGTGCTGGCATGGAATTATAAATTCAATTCCATATCCGGTGGTGCCCAACCCCAGATCCGACAGCGTCTCCTCTCCCTCAGCCGACGACGGGCATGGCGGGCGTGCGGGCGCACACCATCTGGCGAGCCTGTGCCACCGCTGTTGCCCACCAGGTAGGGCATGGCAGCACGACGATGCTATGCTTCAAGTGTTTCTGGATGCTTTTTCAAACATGTTGCAAGCCCATGTTTCAAGTGTTTTAGTTGTTTCAGATGTATGTTTCATTGGTTTCATGTGGATGTTGCAATAATTGTACACGTATGTTGCAAGCATCTATCCCCAATGTTTCATCTGTTTTTTTACACATATATTGTAAGTGTTTCAGACGCATGTCTCAAGTGTTTCATTTGTCTTCTTTTGTATGTTGCAAGTGTTGCATCTGGATGTTTCAAAAGTAGATTGGGATGTTGCACATGTTGCAATGGTGTTTCAACTGTATGTTCCAAATGTTTCATCTGTTTTAGACGTATGTTGCAAAGGCTTCCTCTGAATGTTGCAAAAGTAAATCGGGGTGTTGCACGGCGTGGCCGGTGGCTGTCGCTGCTGTTGGGGAACAGCCGTCGTCAACCCACGTGGGTTTCCTCGTGCGGGGCGCGGGTACCTACGACGGACGCAGACATGCGTGCTGGGGCGGGACGCGGGATGCGGGGCGTGGGGCGGGATACAGACGCCGTAGCGGTGCAGGTGTCGAAGCCGCGTCCGGACGTCCGGACGCTAGGCGTTCTGATAAAACAGAAAACTTTACTGAGGATTTAGGTATCTAGATTTTATCTGCAGCTAGGGAAAAAAAAAAGGGGTTTAGGGTTGTATGCAGCTACTAATTAGCACTACACGATCAGACAGCCTAACACATACGGTGAGAGTAGACTAGTTACTTGACTTGCTTGGTTGGAGCACTGCAGATTATTATTTGCATCGTGGAGTTGAGCGACCGTTGAGAGAAACGTGAGTAGAAGTAGGTGCCTTTCTGATGGGAGTTGCCCCGACCACAACAGCCGGCCGTTGAGAAGAAGCACGACGGAACGGACAGAGAACGTGCGAGTGTGGCGGATCATCATGACCTGATCGGCCAGAGCCCAAAAACCATCACTCTCCAAGAACATCTGGACCCTGTGACTGTGAAACTATGCCTGTGCGCCTGTGCCCGCGCTAGCTAGCTGTTACTGTTAGTACAACACCAAACCGGAGACGAGCACAGCGGCAATGGCGGCCGGGTCGTCCTCCTGCTCTCCGATCCTCCTCCTCCTACTCTTCCTCGCCTCGGCCGGCGCCGGCACAGGCGAGGCTTCGACGTTGTCGACGTCGGCGCCGGCGCCGGCCCCTGCCCCGGCGCAGGATCAGGTGTGCGGGAGGCTGGGCAGCTACTACGTGATGCCGTCCCTCTGCGCGTCCGCGCTCTGCGCCGTGCCGCGCCGCGCGGGACGCGCCCGCCGTGGCGGCGCTCGCGGCCAGGCTGGCGGCCGACAATGCCGCGGCGGCCAAGGACAGCATCGAGGCCGTCTTCGTCCTTCGCCTGCGGCGGCGGCGCCACCGCGGCCTTGTGGTCGTGCCTGCAGCTGTACGCGGGCGCGATGCCGGCGCTGCGGTGGGCGGCGCTGGCCGTGGCCGCGGGGCGGTACCGCGGCGCGCCGCAGGTGCTGCAGGCGGCGCAGTACGTCGCCGCGGGCTGCTTGAGGGCATCGCGGGCGACGCGGCCGCCGCGCTGCTCCGCGAGAACGGCGGCTTCGCCGACGTGGCCTTCGTCGCGCACGCCGTCGTCGCCTCCATGCATGTCCACCGGCTGATGATCCGCCCACCACCGCTCGGCTACGCGAGAATGGAGAAGCTCGTTGTACTGTAAGTCTGTAATGTAATAATCAATGCGCTGATCGTATCGTCTTGCCATGTCCGTCGATTAACTGCAGAACTCGTGTGTTTCCCCTGTGTAAAGTTCAGTTTGCCTCTCATCGATCTGATGTCCTGAACCTAACAACAAGCAAGCCATGAGCAGGACCACCACGTTCCTCGCCGTGGGCGCCGCCGCGCTCTGCTTCTCCTGCTTCTACGCTACGGCGGCGCGGCGGCGGCGGACACCGTGGCTGACTCGCGCGACGCGATCCACGACTTCGTGGACGTGGCCTTCTGCGCGTCGCGGCTGGGGTCGGTGCCGGGCGCGGCCTCCCTGCCACTCGTGCCGCCGTCCCTGCGTGGGCGTGGCATGCGCGTTGCGGTGACGGTGATGCGGAAGCTGCTGCTTCTATTGTCGAATCTATGCAATAGACCACTGATTTCGCGTGTGTGTTTTGCTGCATCGTAGCTCTACAATGCCGTTGTTTGGGCTCGGCGGCTCTCATCGGCATGGCGCTGTGTACTGTGTAAGTGATGTTGGCATATATAGCTGTGAACTCAGTTGCTGCTTGCCGTTCAGCAGCTCTTCCCAATTCTTCTCAAAAACAAAAGATTTTCCACATGTCAGCTGGCTTGCCCAAAAACTTAACGATCGCCATTTTGGTGCCGAATGTCCATAAGCCTATATATAACCTCTGAGTTTAAAAAAGAAAAAAGAAAAAAGGGAAACAAAACTTTTCTACAAGCCTATCTGCTCTGTTCCTCTTCTTCAGTTGCTCGCTGAGATTTGCACACGAAAATGCCATTGCTCGGTACACTGAGGACTGTTCACAAGGACCAGCAACGAGATTTTTTTAAAAAAAATTACATACGAGGCAGCTGAGATTCGCACACGAAAATGCCATTGCTCGGTACACTGATTTGGTTGAACACATTCTATGTTTTTCCAGAGCCCAATCAACTTGATCAGGCAACGCAGAGGTTGGCAGACCACCTTTGGAGTTTGGACGACTGGAGTGTGAGGCACCCCAAATGTTAGATTTCATCTTCCATGGAAATAATGTGGATCTGAAGTATCTTGAGCTAGCTCAGCAAATCTTGAACCGATCCAGAAACTGAATCTTCCGACCACATCTCCATTTTATTTCACAACCGGCAAGCTTTAATAGATCACTACAGAATTCCATTTTCGTAGTCTTATGAGTGCGATCTTGCGATTCTAGATCAACACCAAATGAAACCAGATTTTCTTGGCCGGCTGGTGGATATAGCATCCATCCATCACACACAAAGATTCGTAGACACAGTAAGAGGGGTGCCACTGCCACCATGGCTGCCTCCACTCCCATGCTATCTGCTGTACTCCTCGTCTTAGCGCCTGTCATCACCGGCGGCTCCGGCTCCGGCTCCGTCGGGGCGAGCACGGCGCTAGACGACGTGTGCGGCGGTATGGGCGGCTGCTACTACGTGACACCGGAGCTCGTCGTGCTGTGCCCGGACCCGTCGTCGCGGTGCCACGACGCGCCCGCGGCGGCCAACGCCACCGCAGCCAGAGACAGCCTCGAGGCCGCGCGGTCGTGGGCGCAAGGGAGGTGCATGATGCAGGCGGCGCGGACGGCGGCATGGCGCTGCTTTCCTCCGAGAACGACGACTTTGGCACGATGGCCGCCGACGCGCACGCCGCCCTTGCCCTCCTTCCCAGGGGCGACCACGATGGACACTACGCATGTATAGGAATCTTCTACACACGACGCATGTTGGTTCGATTCAAATTTCGCCGGCTGTTCTCTACTCCGCACAATAAGTATGGAGCGCCCCAATTGAGCCTTCCCGCTCGTTTCATTCTCCGGCTCTCACCTTCTCCCCTGCGTCTCGTCTCGAACCGCTCTCCTCTCGTCCTCCTCCTCTCCGTCTCGCCTCGAACCGAGCGCACGCTCTCGCCTCGTACTTCTCTCCGTCGCGTCTAGAACAGAGAGCGCTCGATCTCGCCCCGCTCCGCTATGGAGGCGGACGATCAGCGAAGCCGCGACCGCGACCTCACACCGCGATCGCGACTCGCCTCCTCCGTCTCGCCCCTGTCCTCAGCTCTGACCGGGATCGCGGTCATGAGGCGGGCTCCTCATCGGAGTCGCAACGGTCCGAGGAGGAGTTGTCGAGAATCAGCTTGCTTCTACAACAGAGCAGCGAGAGCTTCACCAGGGATCAGCGCAACCCCGTCGATCTCTCTGTCGCAGTGTTCGCAAGGACATCGTACGGGCGAGGTAAGTAGCCTCTCCTCCCCCCCTACTCCAATCGCTAGAGATGGTTATGATCTTAATTCGGTTCTACAAGCGATGTGAATTACGATAAACTGGGGATGGAATTTGGTGCAGAGTTAGCAAAAACGCTGGATGATATCGATGTGGACGGGGA
This sequence comes from Miscanthus lutarioriparius, assembly GCA_904845875.1. Classification (NCBI taxonomy): domain Eukaryota; kingdom Viridiplantae; phylum Streptophyta; class Magnoliopsida; order Poales; family Poaceae; genus Miscanthus; species Miscanthus lutarioriparius. The sequence continues at coordinate 19,969,234 of CAJGYO010000014.1, read as the reverse complement.
GAGCCGGCAGAACTCGACGCATCGAAGAACCCCGAGGCCCAAAAGCTTGCCGGACCGCTTCACCACGCCGCCCAGAGCGGCTACAAGGCTATGTGCAAGCTCATCATCACACAATGCAAATGTGACGTCGATGCTACGACGATTGATGGTAAGGCTATCTCTGACAACAGCACCCCAAATACGAGACGCTACAGGCAAAATGTTTAATATCTATTCAGCATCTTCTCCAACAACAAGACCCAAAAGATAATCATTTTTGTAAATTGGTTTTTAGAAGAGAGGATGCTAATATTTGGGTTGTGCCTCTCAGGCAACCCAAAATAGATCTTCCGTATAGGTACTCTGTTGAAGACTGATTTTAGGTCTCTTGCTACATATTTTAGATTTGGGTACCCATATGGTTTACTTGTCGGAGACAGTCTAATTGGCTATCGCATTGCGCATTTGTGCGCCTATTGTATTTTGATTTGATTTCGCTTACGATTGTTTTTTCCCACGCGATTTGTGTGTGTATGTTGGAGCCGATTTTTTTTTAGAAACTGGAAAAATATATTACATAAACTTCTTAATGTTTACACCAAATCTTACACTGCTCTCGTGGAAAATGAAACTACAACCCAGTCCTTGCAAGATCATGGTCCTCCCGGTTGACCTCGTCACCGGTGATCGGAGCAATCTACAGCTTGAAGCCGACCCCCTTCCGGACGAAAGCTCTTCACAATTTTTTGATGCCACCATGAGTCGCATATCGAGTGCATCGACATGTTGTAAGCTCGTTGAACATCCTGGCTGAAGAATAGGGCCGCCGGCCATCACATCACCGGTAAAACAAGGAATCTGGCACCTCAAAGGCCACCAGCAGCCCTGACACACCGAAGAAAGATATAACCCGAAGGGAAGTAAAACCACCAGAGAAGGTGGGATCCAAACCCAACCCGATTTCTCTACGAGTTGGTAGACATACCATCCAAAATTTCTCCTTATATCCATTACCGTATTCTGGATTACAGGTCCAGCACTATCGTTGGCACCATGGGCACCAACGGCACCAAGAAAATCATAGGAAACCAAAAACCAACGCAGAAGATAAAATCGATGACATACCCATCGATGTTGAGATCCCCGCAAAAGATATCACCATCAATCACCACATGCACCTCAGACAGCACCAGGACTTGCTCACCATGAACACAGGCAATAGTAGAGAAACTCTGGAAGGGACAAAAGCTTACCGACAACATCGGTAAAAAATCCAACCTTATTCTAGGTAAAACTACTCTATCAGAAAAGTATATGTACATTACCCACCGGATCCACCGTTCTCAAGCACATCGGCGCCAAAAAGGCCACCGACGGCGAGGAGAAGCAGCGAATCCGGCGGGGAGTCGAGAAATCACCGGCGCGTCGCCTCTCTCTGTTGGGGAACGGACGTTTCGAGAGTCTTGGATTTGAGGTCCGAGGCCATCTATTTAGTTTTGGGCTTGGGCTAAATTGTGAGGGTGGTGTTGCTAAAAAAACGAGACAAAGGGGAGAGAAAGGTATTGCGGCGGCGCGTGGTGGGCGACTACCGAGTGGTCGGCAGCCAGACGCGATGCGCGGGGAAGGCGGCGTGGCAGCGGTCCTGCCCGCCCAGATGGCATGCGCGGGGAAGGCGAGGAAAGGAGGCGCGGCAGCGGTCGTGGCCGCTCGGGCCAATTAGGGGCGAAGGTGGGTGGGGCTGAGGTTTGTTTAGAAGGGGGTGGGGCTGAGGTTTTTAGTGCCAATTAGTCTCGATTTATTTGGTCAGAGTGAGAAGTATCGATCATTCTTAATCAATATATACTGTTTTATGCTTTTGCTAGGTACGTCACCCCTAATGTTTGCATTAAATCATGAGGGAAATGAAGCCATTGCCAAATATCTTGTCAACAATCATGCTGATCCAAACAAAACAGACAACTCTGGAATTACTCCACTCCACATTGCCGCAACGCAAGGTTTTTTCTGCCCTTGCATATGTCTGTTATGTAATTTTTAGGTGTTCTTTGTTTTTTTTTAGTTTTAACCTGGATTATCTATGTTATTTTCTCTACAGATGCCCATGTGCTTAAACCAAACATTTTGTTTTTCGTTTGAATCAGATACATAAGCAGAATTGAACAATACTCACACTTTGTCATGTCTAAAAAAAGGCGTAATCCCATTTTGATTGGATCAACTATCATTACCTGAACCTAGACACTATGCTAGCTTTGGTAGAGAAACAAAGTCTGGATCCTGCATTGAAGCCCAGTGCTTGTGAGGTTGGTTGGAATATGGCCAGCGAAATAACCCTGTGCTTGTTACTTAGTAAAAACTGATTATTCGTCCACCTTCTGATTAGTCACCTACCTGTATTATTTAGGCTGAATGTTGCAAAAAGGAGCCTGTGTAGAACGTCAAATGGACACCTGATGTGTATTAACCATCCCAGGGCTTATACTGCAATGCAAAATCGCCTCTGTGCTTCATATCATTTTAAATTTAGCTTATAGGCCTATGGAAATGCTAAAACGATCCATTCTTAAAATATTGAGCTCTTGGTGTTGACTATCCTTTCGTTATGAAACACATGTAATTAATAGGTCCTAAAAGTCGATTTGATGTGATTTTTTCCATATGTTTTTTCCAGGCTACTATGAAATTGCAGAGTACTTGTTGTCAAAAGGAGCTAATGTTGACCCCTTATGTCAAGATGGCGAATCACCGCTATTCTGTGCTGCTATCTAGGGAAATGAAAGAATAGTGACACTCCTTTTGAAGCATAACGCAGATGTAATATCTTCTTGCTTTCCTGCTCTCCTTTGCTCTTTTCCGACAATATTATATGTGTTGCTCTCCTTTGCTCTATTCTGACAATATTATATGTGTTGCTCTCCTTTGCTCTATTTTGACAATATTATATGTGTTGAGTTCAATACACTACCTATGAGAACCGAGCGAACAATTGTTTATGGGTGAACTCAGATTGGTTGCCTTTGTTTTTGTTTCCTTTAGGTTCTTACCATAGTCTCAACACTGCACGGTTGAATACTAATTTTGTTTGTTTGACTGGATCGAGCTGGAACTTTTGTTTTATTGACCAGTTCTATCGAATGCCCTCTCACTTTTGTTCTATTTCTTCTACCATGCGGCATTTATTTGTTGTCTGGACTTTCATGGGGAACATTGTTGATGAAAGCTGGAATTTTCATCTTAAAAATGTTTAGGCTTAGTTTTATATTCAGTGGTACAGTAAAAAAGAGAGATGATGGGTCATTGTGGTTTCCCATTTGCATCTTTAGTTTTATTTTGTAGTTAAAGTTGAATAAACTGATCAGGTGCTGCCATGTGTAACTTTTCTATCTTCTTCTGGTGACTTGCATATTACACTGCTTGAACCCTTCTTTTTCGGCAGTATCGTTATTCTTCTCTTTTCCCCCAGTATAACAGAGTGTCAAAGAAAATGTTAACACCGCTGCTCGCGTCCCTCCATGGTTCTTCATTGAGTTGCTTGGCGATACTAATTGAGGTGCAGTATTTTGTCACTTTAGAGATGCTGCTTGCCCCAAACTATTTCTTGCCAATGTGGTTCAACAAATTTGATTGTGCGATTCCTGAGATGAACACAATTGCAGGCTGGTGCTGATGTGAATGGGACTGGTTGTTCTGTACCTCCAATAGCGCTAGCTGCTTATAAAGGCTTAGATCGCTGCATCCAGTGTTTGTTGAGAAACGGTGCTAATCCCAATGTACCTGATGAAGTGAGTTCTACCTTGCTATTTCTCAATTTCAGTATTAGTTGTCAGCTTCTGGGCTTTATGCCTATTTTAATTGTACATAATCTTCCTGGACAATTGTTCCATACCACACTAGGATCTTTACAATTTTTAGAGTAGTTATTATGACTCTGTTTGATACCCCTACAAATTTAGGGTAATTAGCAAAGGTCCTTAAATGAGGCAATTTGTTGTTTGAGATTTAATGTTGTGATTTCAAAAATACATTTGTGCTTACTAGCCTGTTTAGGTCTTGATATCCATATATTGATTGTTGGAACCTGAAAGAATTGTGATACCTGACACTGAAGGAATTATTTCCTAACTAGAAGTTTAGGATAAAATACCCAAATTAGGATTTTATTTCGACGAACTTATCTTGGGAATGTTCCATAGCTTGCTAGTACTGAAGTTAACATGATGACTCCCTGCCACCGCGCGCGCACACACGGGGGGGGGGGGACAGTTTTTTTAAAATATACTTGTTCACTCTTTTCACATGCCCTAGTGAGCAACAGGAGTTCGAATCCACTTGCACAGTCTATATTGTCGTTCTACCATACAGTATACATAAGTACAACTGTTAATTTGCGCTGCATAATTACATGTAGTTCTTGGGATTACAATATCCCTGCCACATTCTTTGCAACTAATTTGCAGGGCCTAATTTTGTTATTCCTTAAGCTCTCGTGTGTTTATTTCTAAAGTTCATTTTTGTGGCTTCTTATAACAGGATAATAACATCCCAGTCCAAATTGCTGCGGTCAAAGGATGGGAGAGATGCGTGTCGATTCTTCTCCCTCACGCACCCCATTTGCCACAATATGAAGGCCTGAGCATTTCTGAAATAGTCCAGTGGGAAAGAACTGTGAGTTCAGACCCACAATTTGGAACAAAATATTTCCATTTTTCCTTTGTAGCATGATGGTTGGATTGACGTTGGTAGCTTTTATGAATACTTTTTTCAAAAACATGGCAGTAGCTTTTATGAATACTGCAATGCACTTTGCACCACTGATTTGGAATATGGTTTCTATTTGACTTTTGGGTTGTACATGTACTGTAGGAGCGCTTCCGCAAAAGCAGTAGGGCTATTGAACAAGGGGATGCTGCGTACTGGAGGAAAGAACGTGGTATTGCATTGAGATTCTACACAGAAGTAAATTATTGCGTTCTCCAAATGATATTTAAGTTACATTTATAGATGCCAATATAGCTCTTCAGCCTCTGTATCGTTGGATGATCGCAGGCGGCTCAGGTTGGTCACCAGGATCCAGCCTTGTATGCAAAGAGGAGACTTTGTCATCTACATCTGCATGCTCCAGCAAAATTTATTGAGGAAGCAATTAACTACATGAATATGGTGCAGCCGAATTTATCGACACTTGATCCTGAATCTGATGCTAGGAAATTTGTGCTGGTGAGTTGGTACTAGCAATTAACGGCGACACAATGTGTCATATTCACTATTGATATGTTGACGGTTCCTTTTTTAGGATTTTGCTAGAACCTGGAAAGAACCGGGGTCTGCTTCGAGGCTGGGTTCTGGAAGTAGCCCGACTGACAAAACTGACAAAACATCAAGGTTTGTAGCCTCTGCTATATATAGTTGCTTTTGTTCTGATTTGGAGAATTTGTCAGATAATTTGAGGTTGGATGCCTTTTTCTTTGATCCAGTGGGGAGCATCAGTGAAGTGGTAACATGCCGGGCGTCCACGGAACCTGTGTGTGGTTGATAAGTGGTACCGTTAGGAGATCAGCACATATGTTAGGAGTAAAGGGTCCAGACTTGGCATCCTCTGTTTTTGGAGGTGAAACGTATTGAATTCAGTTCTTTTCATTTCACACTTTTCGGCTCTGTTTTTTGAGGTCGGCTTTGCATTCAAGTAGAAACAGGTGTAGCTCGATCGGCTGCTAGAGGATTCTGTAACCCTAGCGCTTGCAAATATGTGTGGGTATGTCTGAGATTTTCTGGCATATGCCGGTTATGGTTTGGTACAACATAATGTGGATATTCCTCTGAGCTCTGATGCTCAGCCTGTTCGGTTGGGGCTGAAATGATCGTATACGATCGTGGATTATTACTACTAGCTGGTTTGATGTGAGAGAAAAATACTGTTCTGACTGGAAATTTATGATAGTTTACGACCAAGCGAACATGCTAGCTATAGACAGAGTAACGACATTCGAGCTTGTGAGAACAGGGGAACTGAAATTGCTGTGCCGCTCCCATGACTCCTGGCGAGGCTGGTCTGCCACTTGTGCCCCTCCAATCCAATCTTTGTAATCCCAGCCTGATGTGTGCTACTTCAGCAGTATATTTCAGCGAATAAACAATATTTTTCTCTCACAGCATTTCAGCATAAGCCAAATTTTAGCGAAACGATTCGGTTTGTGCTATAGATTCGGTTTTTAGTCACATCCTGTTTTAGCTCAAAAAACAGTTGTATAAAGTAATAAATGATATTTTTAAAACATGAAAAATATCTTTAAGCCTATTTTTTAGAAAAATCGTATAGATAAATTTTATAAGATACAACCAAATAAAACATTTGTAGTTCATGAAATTATCTTGGGACCCTTTCAAAATTAGATTCAGTTCTAGGAAAATGGGGAAAATATATAGAAAATTTAGAAAATTTGAATATCATTCAAATCAATGTCCAAACATATTTTGAAAACTTTTCACAACAAAAATATGAGATGAAACTGGCATGAATGCAACTAGAATCACTATGTTGCATTCATGCTAGTTGTATCTCATGTTTTTGTTGTGAAAAGTTTTCAAAATGTGCTTAGACATCGATTATAATGTTTTGAGAATTTTCTAGATATTTTCCCATTTTATAGAGTTCAATCCAATTCTTTGAAGCTTCCATTGATAATTTCAGGAGCTTAAAATTTTTTATTTAGATGTCTCTTGTCCTAATATATATCTAGGATTTTTTTTGGATTTTTTAAAGGCTTAGACATTTCTGTGGTTTATTTAAAAAATGTGTTTACTGGATTTGTTTTTTGTTTTTGAGAATTTAACGGATTGGTTTTTGGATGAACTAAAAAAGAACGATGAATTCAAAACCACTTTTAAGTTTTAACTGTCGTCAAAGGTAATTGTCAAATAGGCTCCACTCTTTTTTCTTAATTTAATTAACAGACAAAATTGTTTTGAAACAATAAAAGGAGTTTAACGATAAATGAATGCACGACAGAAAGTTCTGCCTCCCATTTTAGGTTCGGCGAAGCAACGATGCAAGCCTTTCAAAAAAAAAAGCAACGATGCAAGGAAAGTTGCAAAACTAGTCTTGAGAATAATGTATGTTTTGGCTTTCGGGTGACGGTGTGACATTCCAAGATCAATTGAGAAACTTTAGCAGCCTGTTCGGTTGGTTGGTTCGTATCGTTGCTGGTTCGTGAACAAGTACTACTGGTTAGTTTGTGTGAGAGAAAAATACTGTTCTAACTGAAAATTTACGATCGTATACGGCAAGCGCAAGGCAAACGAACACGCTGTAGGTAAAGCCACACGTGGCAAAATCTCACATGAGGTCACGCACGTGGGTCCCAGTCCCAGCTGCGTCCTCTCCTCCCCGAGACACGTGGCAGCCGTCCCGTAGTCTCCCGCGCAGCCGTCGCATTTCCCGCCAAAAACACCGCCCGCCCGGCTTCCTTCCACGGTACGGTTCCATAATTCCATTCCCCACTCCACTCAAAACCCTAGCGCCGCCTAACCCTTCTCGAACCTTCCGGAGACCTATCTGCCTGAGGGACAGCAGCCGCCATGGCCCCCAGCACCGCCGACCTCGCCATCCAGGGCGCCCGTGATGGCAACCTCTGCATCCTCAAGCGTAAGCGCTGCCGCCACCGCCAGCCCACCACTACTCTCTCTTTCTCTCGTGTAATTCACCCGCATGATTTGATTCCTGCAATTCTCTTTGTTGATTAGAAATCTCGAGCGAGTTGAAATCGCGGGGAGTGGAGGGCTTCAACGGGCGGAGCTTGCTCCACTTCGCGGCCGGCGGTGGGCACCCCGAGGACTGCAAGTTCCTGGTGGAGAATTCGGGGTTCCATGTCAACTCCACCTCTGCGGAAGGTGAATTGAAACGCCTCGCTGAATCTCGAGCTTCTGCCAGGTTCCCGGTGGCTGAATCACTGGATTATCACTTTTTCGTCAAAAAATATCATTGATAGTGGCAGTGCTCCCTCCCCCCTCGCAGGCAAGACGCCAATCCTCCTCGCCACCGAGGGGAGCAGGAGCCTCCCCGTTCTGATGTACCTTCTGGATCGCGGCGGGGACCCGGCCATGCCGGATGCCAGAGGATCCATGCTGCTGCACAATGGGGTGCACAATGGTGTGTTCCTTTCCTTTCTCTTCCATAGCTCGATTTGCCCTCTGCAGTATTATGGAAGGGGCGCTTAGATTGAGAACCTTGCTTATGAATTGTTTACCGTACCTGTCCTCTCTGGAGGAGGAGGTCTGGTTGTGTTTGATCTGGAAATTTTAACATCTTTTCGCGTGCCTCCCAGGCCACTACAGCGCTGTGAGGCTGCTGTTGTCCAAGGGCGTTTCTGTTGATCATCTCAATCTGCATATGTGGCACGCCGTTGATTGTGGCTGCAGCAATGGACCAGGACCATGCTGTGAAGATCCGCCTGGATCATGGTGCTGATGTAAGTTTCAGTATTGATGTCATGTTACTCCTGCTGTGTTGGCAATTCAAATGCTAGAGAGAAGCATCGCAGCACACCGCACTGCCTAAAATTTTGTTTTTGCTTTACTTGATGATGAAATCGTTCCCTACTTCCCTGTCGGAGGTTTAGAGAACACAATGGTGGGTGAATTTTCTGAATCCTTTTCTTTTCCAGTGACCTCACTAGCTAATCAAAACCCCCATCCATTTTCCCTTTGCAGCCCAACAGAGTTGTCCATGATGACCTTTCACCACTCATGATGGCATGCTGTGCACGTTCCTTGAAATGTATGAAGCTACTTACTCAGGTCCTGGTACTTACTGAATTCCTTGAAGTATTCTATTATGACATTTTTATGCCTTAATATGTAATGGATAGAATGTAGACCAACTAATTGATCTTACAACCATTGACCTTGTCTTCCTTATCACACATGGCAAATTCGCAATCCGCTCTAAATCTGACTTGTATTTCTCATTCTATAGGCTGGTGCTGATGTGAACTTCAAAAGTCTGCAGGAGCCACTTGTTTAAATAACAGCAGTTAATAAGGCCTTCACCGATATTGTCAAGTTCTTGCTGGAGGTTGGAGCTGACCCTAACATTCCTGACAGGGTAATCTCATTTATGATTATCTTTTTTCCTGCTGTTTATTTACTTTGATGCTGCGTGGTTTATAATCTCCTGCTCATCTGCATATCCTATATTCCTATGACAGGTTAGTATAATGAAACCAAGGTCTCAGAGGCTCTGGAGCTAGTGGAGCTAGTTCAGTTCCCTATTGAGACCTTTTATGTTGCTCATTTATATTGTCATAGTCATAACTTTTGCCTCTTGTTTTCTTGCTAACTGTTGCTTAGGCTGGGATTAAGTGTGTTCGCGTTTAGTAACCTCTTGCGTTCATGAACGGTAGAGCTCGTGATCAGGTTAACAAAAACTTGAAGAGCATAAGTGCGTGCATGAAATACCTGTTGCTCCTGTGGCAACCTAAAGATGGGCGTGGTTGGTCCATGGATCGAACCACATCCGAACCATCGATCCATTCGTGACATTAAGGGGCACCGGTTCATCCATTATAAACTAAAGCTGCTTGGGTCTAATGCTCCAATGGGTATATGGGTCGACCCATGTCGTCGATCGTGCGATTCCAGCCACAGCCTAGCTTCTCTCCTTTGTGTACGTTCCTCTCCTTTGCAGCTTCGCTGCCGCTCGATCCGAGGAGGCAGAGCAAGCAGATGAGCAAAAGCCGGAGGTTGAGCGGCACCAAGAGGTTCAACACCTGCATGAGTCCCTCGCCGCCACGAACGCCGCCAACAGGGGGAACCCCATCGCCAAAGCTGAATCTAGAACCGGTCGGCCGCCGCCGCGGCCCCCTCGCCGCCACGAACGGCAGCAGGTGGAACCCCATCGCTGAAGCTGAATCCAGCACCGGTCAGCCGCCGCTGCCGCCGCACAGGTTGCAGAGCTCACCTTGGTGATGTGGTTGTCGTCTGTCAGCAGGGCAGCAGCTGGAAATATTTGCCGGGGGGGAGGGGCGGCTGCCGCTACCGTGCCGGGATCGACGGGGTCGCGGCCTTCTCCAGTTGTGAGCGCCGGCGACGAGGTGGTCGAACCCCTGGATCTTTTGGTTCTTTGGTTTCTGATCCACTTACCCAAAGAAACTTTACGGGTCAGAGAAGGGGCCCTAATGGGTCATTTCTATGGTGCGGTTCGACGAACCGCTGGGCCAAACCGAACCATCCCCATCTTTATGGCAACCAACTTTTGTACAGTGTGTGTATTCTATGTAGATTTTTGGGTTAATTTATTTTGGTCTGTGGTGATCCAATCAAATATTATGAGGTTTGCAGCTCTAGTTATAAGTACCTGCTGAAAAAACATGAATGATTTGTGAAGTGTATTATAAATCAAAATTGCCTCTCGAAATTGTGATGCCTGGGAGGTCCAAAGCACAGAATTCAAATCCCACTGTTGAAAATGTTAGCCTAGGTATGATTTCTAGCACTTGATAACTAACTAGAATTTAAGAGGGACTCATTTTGCCGGTTTCCTCTAAATTCGGCTTTGTCTATTTAACATTATATAGGACCATCATACAATTGTTATGTTATATTCTTAGAATTCTTTGTTGTTGGTCTTTCCTCCTTTCATGCCAGATTATATTACCTTCCACTTTTGTGTTTGCATTGCAGCGTGGGAAATTCCCAATCATGTTAGCAGCTTGTGAACAACGTGAGCTAGTTGAAATTCTATTTCCTCAGACAACCAATTCCCATTTTTCCACATTGGAGTGTTGATGCGATTTTTTTTTGAAAGCAATGGCAGGAGCTCTGCCTTTCAATTAAGGTAGGAAAAAAGAGAAGTTTATGTACAAGAAAGGGAAGAGACCCGGCCCTCGGCTGTCACACAGCAGAAAAATCAAAGCCCCACATAAAGAAAGAAGAGCAGCCCCTATGAAAAGGCCCTCTTTCTAAGGTCTATGTCTTCCTTAATTCTCGCGGCCACCTGTAGTACCATTTCTGTGGCATTGTTAAAAATTCTCATATTCCTCTCTTTCCATAAATTCCAGAAGGTGTAAATCACCAAGCCATTGAACCTTCTCTGCTCCGCTCTAGGCACTTTGCTTGCGGCATTCTTCCACCAAGAAATGATCTGAGAGGGGGCCTGCTGTAGTTGGCTCAAGATGTCTTCGAAGTGCTCCCATGTTAAAATCTGGTTCCAGACCGCCATGGCAAAAGGGCAGTGTAAGCACAGGTGGAGGCCGGTTTGTAGGGGTCCATTGCAGAGTGCGCAGTGGTCTTGATGTGGCCACCCTCTTCTCTGCAAGTTGTCCGCTGTTAGTACTTTCCCATGTATAAGTATCCAGGTAAAGACCTTGCATTTATTCTCAGCATGTGCTTTCCAAATTTGGTCGCTCCGGAAAGTACTGAAGGATCCACAGAATTGCATCCTGTAAACCGAGCAGGTGGAGTAAGTGCCGTCCGGAGTCCATTTCCAAGTGATGGAGTCTGGGACGCCCTGGAGATGCACATCCTGGATCCTAATCCAAAGGGAGACAAATTCTTCGACGTGGGTGGCTGAGGTGATGCGGCCTCTTAGTGAGCGTATCCAATTGTTGTTTCTGAGCTCTTGATTCACTGTTCTGTTCTTTCTGGTGGCAAGTCTGAAGAGGTTGGGTGCCAGGTATCTAGGGGCCTCCCCGTCAAGCCAGTTGCTGTGCCAGAAGAGGGCCTTTGCGCCATCGCCCAAAGTGATTGTTGTTGATGAATTGAATAAAAGGCAGTCAATGTCATTGCAAGGGAGGTCCATTCCTAACCAAGGTTTGGAGTCTTCCGTCCATTCCTGCCATAGCCATCGGAGACGGAGGGCGCGGCCAAACCTCTCCAGGTCAGGGACTCCTAGACCCCCTAGGTCCTTTGGTCGCGTGACCGTTGGCCAATTTACCAAACAGTGACCGCCATTTGCGTCTTCCTCCCCTCTCCACAGGAACGATCTCCTGATTTTGTCAATTTTTTTCCTTTCCCACGCTGCCAGGGAAAAAACGGTAAGGTGATAGGTTGGCATGGCCGAGAGAACTGAAGAGACGAGCGTAAGACGTCCTGCTCTATTCAACCATCTCCCTTTCTAGCCGGGCAACCGCTGTCCAATTCGTTCAATGAGCGGTTGAATGTGAACCTTCTGTAGCGACCTTATGTGTAGCTGCAGCCCAAGGTATTTGCAAGGGAAAGTGCCCCTGGTACCTGTAAACGGGGATAGCACCATGTCGAGGTCTACATCCTCACACCTGATCGGGTGAACTGAGCTCTTCTGCAGATTTATGTGGAGGCCTGATAAGTTGCCAAATGCTTCCAGGATTGTCTTGATAGCATCCACGTCCTCTTTTATCGGATTAATGAAGATTGCCGCATCGTCTGCATACATGGAGGTTCTTTGCCATGTCAAATAGACGTTGAAGTGGATCCATAGCAAGGATAAAAAGCATGGGAGAGAGAGGATCACCCTGGCGGACACCTCTGGCATGGTTGAAGCTAGTGCCCTGCTGTCCGTTTAGGATGGCGGAGGAGGAGGCCGTGCGGAAAAGGATAGAGACCCATTCCCGCCAGCGTGGCCCAAAACCCAGGGCCTGCAAAATTTCCAATAAATATCCCCAATTTACCGTATCAAAGGCTTTATGAATATCAAGCTTCATAAACAGAGTTGATAGCTTTAGCTTATGGAGTTTGCGTACCGCGCCCTGGACATAAAAGAAGTTGTCGTGGATGCTTCTCTTTTTGATGAACGCGCTTTGGCAGCTTGAGACGAGGGAGTTCAAGTGGGGTGCTAATCTGTTGGCAAGCATCTTTGAGAAGATCTTTGCAATGCTGTGGATGAGACTGATGGGTCTGAAGTTAGTGACCCTTAAGGCGTCCGTTTTTTTGGGTAGAAGTATGATGTTTGCCGAGTTCATCAACTCAAACCCCTGGGCGTTCATGGCGAATAGGCTGTGCATTGCGTGCATAATGTCATCCTTTATATGCCAGCAAGCTTTGAAGAAGGCTCCAGTGAAGCCGTCTGGACCGGGGGCCTTGTCGGATGGCATGGATTTTATTGTGTATTCAATCTCATCCTGGGAGAAAGGTGCCTCAAGCTCCGTCAAGTCATGCGCAGAGTAACCCAGAGCTTGCCAATTGAAGGTTGTGTTTCTAGGAACTGTGGAGCCGATATGGTTTTTGAAATAGTCTCCCACCACTTTATTCTTCTCTTCATGAGCCATGACTATTCCCTCATCGGTGTGGAGGCAATGAATGTAGTTCTTTCTGCGCCGTGTGTTCGCTCTAATATGGAAGAACTTTGTGTTGGCATCACCGCAGCGAATATAAGTGAGTCGTGATCTTTGCCTAATCCTTGATTTTTCGATAATTGATGCGATTATTAGAGCTATGAAATACCTATGCTTCGAGCCTCAGGTATGTTACTGGTTTCTTACTGGCACACTTTGCCTGCCAGGTTTTCAAAGTTATCAGAGTGAGAAAATGATTATGATTGAAGTCATTCAGGAACAAAAAATTGCTAACTGCTACAATATTAAATGTTGGAGCCCCTTGAAGGCTATGGCACTTGTAACTGAACATGCTTCCATGTTTAGGAGTCACTGGAAGAACAGATAGCTGATGCGAAGTCTAAAGGAAAAGAAGTGTTTGCAAAGGGGGACTACTTTGATGCAGCCTACTTCTATATGCTGGTAAATGCTTGAACCAATGCTATACTTGTTGGAATAATACAAAGTGTTGCAAGATAGGTACTTAGTTCTGAAATATCAAGCTCTGGACACAAGAAGGGCCTTCATTTTCTTTCTTGTAGTCACTAGGCACTGCTCAAAAAGGCTCTATGACCCTGTATTGCTGATTGTTACTGCAGGCAATGACTAAAAACCCACAAGATGCCACCTTATTCGCCAATCGGAGCCTATATATGCTGGCTGCGGCTGAGAGAAGGTGAGGGCTCTGTCAGATGCTCGACGTTGCAAAACATTGTGCCCACGTTGGGCAAAGGCATGGTACCGTGAGGGCATGGCTCTCAGCTTCCTCAAGGTATAGCGTACATCAAATAGCCTTGAATCTAGCTAGTTTCTGCTCCTGAATCATCACTCTTGTGGTTGGTATTCTCCATTATATAGGAGCAGAAAGGAGCAGTGGATGCTTTTGAGGAGGCGCTAAAGCTCGATCCCACCAACCATGACATCAAGAAAGCATTGAGGCACTGCTCTTGTTTCCTTCTATGCTACTTTCACCTATTGCCCTAACCGAGTCTGTTGTGCATTGGACCGGAGCATGAACATCCAAATCGTACTTCCTCCCTGTAGTGCCTTTACTTAGATCTGTGCATGACATTCTTAGGTCTCTGATTCCTCAAACTTGCAGGGAGGCCATGGAGTCTATGAAGAATGATGCTTGCCCTAGAGAATAGAACCCTCAAGTTGCTGCATACGTTCGATCAGACTACTAATCAATCGTCTATAATATCTATGGGGATTAGCATCAACCCACTGCTGCTAAGATTATTTTAAGCTATTCTTGACTCTTGATCTTTTGTGAAATATCATTTGCTGCCTGGAGCGAACTGGTGCTGTTGGGTCCCTTCTAAGGAAAATTGAGTTGTTTTTCTTTGTAAGTAGCACACTTGTGGACCAACCGATGACCTGGCCAAAGGGGATTCACTCGATGAATTTTCTGTCAGATGGAAATCATCTTGCGAACAAGCTGGTACAACCTGTATTTTGGCCAAGCTTCTGACCAAGAGGCATGCATAGCTATTGGACCTGAATTGTTATTGTGCTCCCAGATCATTTTATGTTTAGGAACCAAATGGGGTAATTCCAGTGTCCATATGCTATGTGGATTTGTTTTGTTATTCCCTGAGCTACTGGATCCAAATGGGATGTGCCTAATGCCACAGGAATCTATGTCGTGTTTGGTTGATGACTAGAGCTCGTCACAGGTTCTGCGCTTAAGTTTGGCTACTGGATATTTTGTGTGCCACACTTTGTTTTGGCTCCATTTTGTAACAGCACAACTCACCGCAAGACTGGTGAGCCTTTTCTATGCGAGAACTATGGTGTGGCCACACTTATAGTACTGGAGTAAGATTTAAAACTGAACCAAAAATAACATTTTCATTTTGCTCTAAAGCATAGAGCAGTAAGATGGTTGTTTCACATCTGATGCCACACGAGCATGCTAGCATGGCAACACCACATCACCATTATGGGTCCAAACTGCAAATGATTCCAAACTGACTGCAACGAGTAAAGAAATTTTCCCTCTCGCCTGCTCCTGCAGATGTGTTGTAGTACTCCCTCCTTCCAAAAATAACACAGATGTGTGTAGGGCTGGATATCGAGCCGTCGGTCTAGCTCGAGCTGGCTCGTTAGACGACTCATTAATATTATGAGCTAGAGGGGCGGCTCGGCTCGGCTCGTTACCGAGCTCGAGCTGGCTCGTTTAGCTATGAGCTACTAAAAAAAATAGGAGACACATGTTTATAATGTTTATGCTATATTAATTTCAGAAGGTGATGTCCATTATTATGCAACCATACATGATTAATACATATCAGGTTCATAAAAAATATCAACCATGCAACATAGCTGGTCTATCCATGATCATGCAGTTCCAGCATACTAACTAGTTGTTTGCCACCACAAACTTAGAAAAGTCCACAGACTCAATGTCAGCATCATCATTTTCTCCCTGAAAAACAATCCATAAAATCAACATTTAAGTACCACAACAATTATAAAATTAAAATTCATATGAAACAGGTGAAAATAAGGATTACATACTAATAGAATAGGTGTACACTTCTAGGTCAACATTATCATCTTCTGGATTCATGCTCATGGACTGATAGGCCTCAGCTCGTGAGTAGCTCACGAGCTGGCTTGTTAAAATAGCAAGCTAGACTTCCAGCTCAACTCGTGAAAAAGTTAAAACGAGTTGAGTCGAGCGAGTTGACGAGCCGCGAGTATTTTGTCCAGCCCTACATGTGTGTCTCACAAAAATGTACACATAGGTTATTGTGGGGGTACGACATCGGATACCTACGGCATACCACATGGGCTGCGCCCCTAGGGGCGACCCAGCCCGCAAGATGAAGCCTTGCGGGGCACGACGCTGCTCGGCGCGTCCCGCAAGACACCGGGAAGATATCCTGAAGATACTACGAGATCTGTTAGGATACGTATGATCCCATGATTCTTGTAATCTGTTATTACTTTCCGGTTATCTCCTAGATCTAACCGACTTGTAACCCTGCCCCCGGACTATATAAGGCGGGCAGGGACCCACTCCAAACACACGCAATATCATACGATAGCCAATACAATCCAACAGACCACAGGAGTAGGGTATTACGTCACGCCGACGGCCCGAACCTGTCTGACTCTTGTGTCTCTTTTGCCTTCTTGTTCTCGATTACACGCATCTCTGCCGATCAATCTACCTTCGTGGGATACCCCTCGAAGGACTGCCGATGATATTCTGTTGACAGTTGGCATGCCAGGTAGGGGTGTGCGTGCTGTTTCCATGTCGAACAAGATGGTACGTTTTGTAGGCTCTTCGTCCCTCCCACAGCCCGGCCAGATCTTCACGGTCGGATTGATCTCGTGGATCATCAACGCTGACGGAGTCAGAGAGCTCATCGAGCCGGTGCAGGTCAATACTGCGTCGATCACCCCAACACCTGCGACTACAGATCCGATCTTAGAATCACCTCCGAGGTCGCTTTCGCGGACAATTCCCCGCCCGCTCCCCCGCTACCCAAGGAGGCAGATCAACAACGACGATCTGATCGCATCCATCGATCAGGTTGGCCAGAAGCTCGCCAATTGCCTCTCCATCGTAGAATTGGCTCTGACCACTCTGGTCCAGCGCCGACCACCCTCCGATTTAGATCTATCGGAGACAGATCGGGAAACTCCAGGGGTTACGGCCCTACCCTTCGGGCTCACCAGCGTCGCCGTCGCCTATCAAGATGCCCTAAGGGGCAAATTCGCCCACCAGGTTGGAGATATCCATCCTCTCGTCGACCAGCTCCCGCCGGCTGTCAACATGCTACACGTCGGCCGATGCCCCGGAGCATCCCTCCAAACCATCCTAGAGGAGAATCCAGACTCCGAGTCCCAGGGCTCTACAAAGACTGTCGCCGAAACCACCGTCGAACAACCTCCTTTCCCTCCATTCCGTGGAGGCGCAATCTTCAATGTCAGCGTCGACAGCTCCCCGTGGGAAGGGGAAACTGAGGAGGACCGCGCCGCCCGCGTCATCAGGAACGTCAACCGTGCATAGCGCTAAGCAAACAAAGTTGCCCTTGTGCTAGCCGAGGCTGCTCGCAACGATCGGCTCGACTCGCAAGGAAGGCCACGCCAACTCCAACGCAACCTCGACGACGGATTTGTCCGTGTTGACGGCCATGACGTCTACAAGACCCCAAGCGCCAACTTGGCCGTGACCGTCAACGAGCTCGCCCAGCTCCCGCAGACACCGGAGGTCGCCAAGGCCGTCGCCATGCTTAAAGCAGCGCACTGCCAGGTCAACGAGATCCGCCAGGATCAGAGACCTTCCTACTCGACGAGCTCGATTCGCCGATCAGCCGCGCCAAGATCTAATCGCCACCCCAGCCAAAGTCGTTTCACCGACTAGCACCGTGATGATGGACAACCTCTCTAGGGGGGAGCCAGGGGCAACCGTGTCGACCACCCTCGCCAACACGACCAGGAAGTCGACCAGGACATCCGAGCACACCTCAACAATCTCCGAGATGTGCGATAACGTATCGACGAGCGCCGTTTTTCTCGCCATGAAGAAGAAGTACGCCGCCATCAAGAGTACGAGCAAGAGTTCGGTAATTTGGACTCAACCCTCCAGCCACTCAATGTAACACCCTTGGTGTTACGAGTTTGCTTAGCACCGGGATTTAGACCTAAGAGGATTTACCGAAACGATTTTCGCGGAGTTTAAAGTTTAACTTACGTTTGAAAGTGTTATTTGGTGAATAGGTGTTGTTCCATGGTATTTCTGATAGCTCAAAGATCGAATTTCATTGGGTCGGCAAACTAATGATTGGTGTTTAGAAGTGCTATCCTGGGCGAATTATATTGCGGAACCTACTTAAATAGCGCTTTAATATTTTGTTCCATGAATTAGTATCAAGTATGGACTATGTCATGCTATGTTGTTAGTTGAAGTTGACGAGGTTTAAACCTCGTGAAAATTAAGACAAAAGTGTTAATAGGTGACGAGTCCCTCGTCAATTGCTAAGTGAGGGGCGATATAGACGATGCTACTTTGGCATTTAAAAGTTAACAAAAATGATTAAACAATATATTCATGTTTTTGTATAGTTTGATGATTCACGGCGAGTACCTTGACTTGGTGTAGTTAGTAGGATGGTCTGACGTAGCGGGGTTACCCCAAGAATTTCTCGAAACTCCTTAGAACACGCGAAGAACCATGTTCGGTGTTCTGTTCACGAACCAGCGCGCTGTGCGACGAACGCATCTTGGCCTTCTCGTATATTTTTCCCTAGTCACTCTTTGGACGCGCCGAGTGCTTCCCTAGCTAGCTGGTGGCGTGGACTTTGGGTTAGTGAAGTTGGCCAAACCTTAACCGCGTGGTTTGGCAGCCTTGGCATCGCTTTAAAAAGCATGCACGACACGGGTTTCGGCCGTTCGGCCTTTGGCCGCGGTCACCACGCGTCTCAGCGCGTTCTGCCGCATCTGGCCACGCCGTGGCCTGGCCGAGCCTAGCCACCGTCGCCGCGCTGTCGTCACCGGTCGATTGGTCGCCCTATTGCCGTGCCTTGCCTTGCTGCCTCGATGGCCAGCCTTGTGGCCGTCGGCAGCATGTCGGGCCCGGCAAGGTCGTAGCCGCTCCCTGCTGTGCGCAAGCCATAGTCGGCCATGGTGCTGCTCACACGCATCGGCATAGGTCTGCGCCCTTGCCCTCTTGTCACCTCGGCCGCTGTAGAGCTCGTCCTTTGCTGCTCGACCCGCCTACCTCGCCCTATTCTCGACGTCGTCGTGTTGCCGCCGCGTCGCTGTTGCATTTGACCACGCGTAGGCGCACCTTTATGGCGCTGTCTATGCCAACCGACGCGCCCTACCGGCCACGTGGTGCCATGTGCGCTCCTACCCCATGCCCTGATCACCCGACCAGCTAGCTTGCCGACTCGCTCAGCTCTACGCCTTTAAGTCATGTCGTCGTCGCTAATCACCATGACCGCCCTCCCTTTCCTCCAAAATTCATCGTGCACGAAGCACCTCCCTCTAATTCCTTGCACTCACTGGTGCCCAAGGTCCATAGCTTGCCACTGCAGTCAACCACGGTGGAAATCGTCCACCAGAGAGAGCGCGCGTAGCATCTCCATCGCCGCCGGTCAGTCCACCGCCGTCACAGAGCATGTTTGGGGGTAAGCCTCCACGATTGGCATTACTTCAATTGCTCACACTCTTGTACTGCCCTTGACCTACCGGTGTCGTTGCTCGTCATAGTTTGGCGGGAGACGTCGTCGGAGATGGTGTGGCGCTAGGGTGCCAGTTCGGTGCACCGCCGCCCTTTTCACCGCGCACGTGGCCAGACCCACTCAATAGGTAATAAGTCAAATTGATGTTGTGTCGGTGCTCAGTTTGACCCCTTGGAGCCGGTGCTCATGCCGGTTTGTCCATGGCGCTCATCGTCAGCATGGTGATGCCCCATGCCTACCTCGGGGCGCCGTCGTCGGGCTCGGGCATGCGCGGTTAGGCCGTCTCGATCATCCCCTGCGTCAACCCTTCCCATAGCGCGCACCAAGGTGAGCCTCTGGTCCTTCTCCGTCATCGCTACCTGATCGTTAGGGCGTAGCCTCGCCGGAGCGCGCGCGCCATTGCCGCCATCCATGTCTGCACGTGGGCAGACATGCCCTGCACGCCGTCGTGGGCCGTCGCGGTCCTGCGTGGTTGCGTGAACCCTACGGTGGCCCTGCGACCTAGCGGACACCCCTCTGCCGCTGCCATGCCTCCCCGGCCGGTCTTGGCCGCCGTCGGCTCATCCCCATCGTAGTGCTCTGCCTCTAGGGACGTACGTGCGTGAATTAGGTGATAGACAGGGGGTAAATGAACTTGTCAGTGGGTGTATGAAATAGTAGTTGGACCTTGTCGTAGTTAGAAGGAAATCCGGGGGTCTTTTTGTAAATGTCGTCTGCGCGCGGGCCGCGCTCTGCCTGGGCTGGCCTGCTGTCGCTCACGTCCGCGTGTGTGCCTGGGCCACGCTCGTCGGTCATAGGCCGCGCTAAGGCCATGCTCCCGCTGTGGGCCGATGCTGGGCCAGCCGCTGCGCGCGCGGTTGCGTCCGCGTGGTTCGACGGCCTCCACTGGGCCGTCCGCGCCACCTGTCCCCGCGCTGGGCCGCCGCGCTTGTTCCCGCCGAGCTAGGCCGGTTCGGGCCTAGGGATCCTTTCTCTTTTTTTGGTATTTTGTTAATTTTAGTAATCAGCTGAATGTTTGGAAATTGGTAATAAATCATAGAAAAATCATAAAAATGCCAAACCAATTTTGTTAGTCTCCTAAAATCATGATCTACTTGTTAGTATATTTTGTTCCCATAGTGTGATAATATTCTTGGAAACTATATAACTAATTTAAGGTACTTAATAGTGTAAAAATATAAACTTGTAGGAATTGTTGTGATAAATTGGTAATAGTGTTGAATCTGAAATTTTTACGGTAGGCTCCTAGCAATATTAGGTAGTCACCGTAATTTTTGTAGCTCTAGAATAATTAGTTTACTAGATTAATTATGATGCCATATTTCGAATAAAGATTAAATTGATAGAATGGAATAAAGAAACACATTGGGTTTTGTATAACTAAAACATTGGTTTGGAAGTAACGCCTTATTCGACCACATGGATACGTAGACCATACGTAGACCACTTGAAAAATATAAATGGTGGAAAGAAAAATGGTGACTGGGCAGGGATATGGTTTGGGTACTGGTGGGTGTAAGGGGTTGTGTCCTGCGACCAACGGGGCATAGCTTGGTTACACTTTTTCCCTATCTGGTCGGTTAAGGACCGGCCGTTGCAATGGGCGCGAGGCAAATTACAGATCTACTGTCCCGAGCACATACTTGGGTATGGGCGCAGGGAAGACTTGTTGCTCTCATATCGGGGTTTCGGCTCTTTCTGGACTGACTGTCTTGGTGGTTTTTGGGTTAGGAGGTCCTTGCACCGCACTGAGTCCGGGACTCAGGGGCGGGGGTTTGGAGTCCCAGTTTGGATGGGGACCTGGACACCCAGGACAGGAGGGTGATGGGTTGGTCCTGCTTGTGCCTGGGGTACAAGCGGGGCGTGTGTTTTCGGGGCACCCAGCTAGGCACATTGGTTCGCGAATAGCCGCTGAGTCAATACGATTTGTCTTACCTCTAGCATCGTAGTGAGAACTAGAAGATGGAAAAAGGAAATCTGATTGCTTACCACCTGCTTGAAAGTAGCATAGGTGCTTACATAGATTGGTTAGTTAATGAACCAATGCGGCTATTAATAAAAATCGAATATAAGGACACACGCTTAGTAATGCTTCCTACAAATACAATAAACCCACAAGCCAGATAGCCTTGCATATTCTTGGAGTCTTTTCTTTTCTCCTGCCGGGTAAGTCTTGCTGAGTACAATTGAGTACTCAGGGTTTTATTTCCCCCTGTTGTAGGTGACAGGTGGATGCTAGAGCTGACTCTTGTGTGTGGATTCCTCCTGGTGGGCTCAGAGAGGATTTCCCTTACGCTACGATCATAGTTTTTGTTTATAACTCTTACCAAATGTTTTTATAAATGAAAGTTTATAATCTGTTGTCATAGTTTTTATATATCAATACTTCATCATGTCATGAATAGATATTTATTTCCGCTGTAACTCTGTTCACATGTTTATATTCCGTTGTTCACTTAAATTGTTCATAACTCTGATAATATGATTACATTCCGCTGTTATAATAATAAGTATTATACTCTGATGTTGTATTAAAAGTGATGTAAGAAATGGTTAAGAATGATGTAAGCTTTATTCTCTCATTTGTGATCCTGATGAAAAAATATGGATTTTTGGGTTCTCCCTGGGGTGTGCCCGACGGAACTGAGTAATTTAGTGTTCTCCTTTGGGTGCTTAGTGTCTAATGGAAGACGAGCACTCCTGGGAGGCATTAGATTAGGTGGTTCTGCCACAGGTGGTATCAGAGCGCAAATGAAGAAATAAAGCTTCGAAAACCTTTTCTAAACTAAAATTTGACAACCTATTTTTCAAAAAGTTAGGACGTTTGTATGCGAAGTTATATAAGTAGCCCTATTACTATGGTTATGTATCCAGGATAGATGGCACTCTGCTGACTAGGTAGGTTTAATCAAGTTTTCTACAGGTACACTGACTCGAGCATAGTCCGATAGTATCGACTAGCTACAGGGAGAGAACGCTGTGCCAAAAATCTGAGAACGGTTGCCCTATATGCTGGCAACAGTGGAAGGATGTATAGGACATGCATTCATGCATATCCTGTTTGTGCATTGTAGCGCTCGTATTATTTGTAGATACGCCATCCATAGGTGTCATGCGTGTCGTATTGTGCACGACTGGCTTGTTTCTATCCTAGAGTTAGGTCTGCACTGTGGCTTCGTGCTCCGCGTTCGGCCGTGGTTCACGTTGGTCGTGACCCACATCTCCCCGTACCCCTTTTCTGCGCTCTTGTCGGACCCTTGCCCTACAGTCGTACTAGTCAGTAATGGCATCGCACGTCGCTCGCCTCGAACGCGCTGATTTTGGTCGATTCATCGTAGTGATCCTCCGTAGGAACCCTGGTGGACTACGCCAGGACCACTAAACGCTCCACCTTTATAAGTGGAGCCTGGCTTAGCCATTGGTATCACCACTCGGTGCACTTTAGCTCGCTTAGCTTTTCCTTTGAGCCAGCTTTTCGCTCAGCCTTCCTCACCACCACCGCCAGAGATGGCAGGAGCCTGGATTAGTAGTTACTGCCTGAACATTGAGGGTTTTCCCAGAATCCTGCATGCCACCTTGCAAAAGCTCAGAGTCAAAGATCATCCCGAGTATGAGGGCTGTGAGTATGTGGAGCATGACACCGAGCTGTGTGAGGTTACCGTCTACATCGGGAAGAGTGAAGAGTTGCCCGACCTGACTGAAGCCTGGAATGTGACCGCAACCGGGTTTCGCTTTGTCGACACCTACCAGGTTGTGGCCCGTAGCGCCTTACGGTACCTCTGCTAGATCTATGAAGAGCCCATTGCCCGTACCCCCATGAGGTTCTTTCCACCTTTGGACAAGAATCGATGGGCATGGAGGGCTCGCATGGAGGCTTTGCAAGGGCGAGATGCGCAAGAGGACAGTCCTACCGTGGTGCACTTGACCACGTACCTGCTTGCTCTGGATGAGCAGTATGATCGGCAAGCCTTGGAGATGAGGAACTGTCTCCGTCGAGCCAAGGAAGCCGAGATCTTCTCCCGGATGCTCTAGGTGCAACTTGCCAAAGCGCATGCCAGTGCTGCGGCTGCTGAGAGTCGGGAGACTACCATTTCGGAAGCTCTAAAGGAGGCTGAAGACCGGCATGTCCATCAGCCGCGTGAGGCCTATCTTGTCACTAGGGCCAAGAGCAGGACCCTGGCTGCTGAAAGGTAGGATGCCCCGATCTTGGAAGGGATCCCTATCCACCCGCCAGAAAGAAGGAGAACCGGTGTTGCAGTGCCGCCAGCACCTCCACCTTCAGAAGTGTTAGAAGCAGAACCCTTGGTTCCTCTCACTCAGCCATTGCCCCGAGAAGATGCAAATCCCTAGCCAGGGCGGTAGAAGAATCCACCGAGCCAGAGAAGGAAGATGCGTGGTGCCGAGTAGATTAGTCACCTTGGGAGGCTATACCGTAGTAGTAGTGCTTGTTGTTGCTGTTCTCTGGTGTTGTACTCTTGCCGTTGTTCTTCGTCCATAGTTGTTGAGATCATCCGCCAGTAGGGAAGGTGAATGCTGTGTCATGAATGGGAACCTGAATGCCTGCATGATGTACCCGTATAAGACCGTTGGAACATGCATTTTATTTATTTTGTTGTGTTTATTGCGTCCGTCTACTTTAAGTCCCGTTAGACGTGCTTAAAGTTTTCAAGGCGATATTAAGCGGGATACAAGAGAAGTTGCCATTCAGATATCAGCAAACCAGTCATGATTGGAGAACATTGGACGTTGTATCAACTAATTGTGGATGTCCCAATAGAACACTTGAATATCTTTAAAACAAATCCGCCGTTGGATTTGAATTCCTAGTCCCTTGTTGTGAAGGAAACCTTTGTTGTTGACTTTTCCCTTGCAATCCTCCTCTTATTCTGTGGTCTATGACCCCATTGCCTTCATGGCGTGTAAGTGGTAATAGTTGCCTGGTTAATAGCTTATGGTGCCACGACGAAACCAAGGGTTCCCTGTGGAATAGCTGCCACATGTGACGTTGCTCGGCACGCGCTGGTATCGAGGTTGTTGACCAAGTACCTTTACCAAGTTACACCGTCGTACCACTTTTGCTACAAATAATTTCCTTGGAAATGTTCAGGTGTTCAAACGGAAAATCCACAATGGGTTGATGAAATAGTGTTCTCGCAAGATAAACAAGAGGAGGTGGTTTTGGAGGAAGAACGTATGGCATGGTTTTAGTTTACATGAAAGACGGATGTGGTCGAGTAAAGAAAAGAAAAAGAAGAGTAGTAAGAAAAGTTAGCCTTGGGTAGTCGGGAGTGATTGTAAAAGCCTGAGTGGATGTCTTGTCCCAAGCCCTGTGTTTAGTTGACCGCGCTACGCATGCCGGGTTATTTCACTGCGTGCCCTGCGGACGCTGTCTGTGTCGGGTCCTTTAGCACCCCGTTCTCGCGTGGCCGCGGCATCATGCCGCACTCACCGTCTTTGTGCATTGTGCGTTTCTCCTTTTCCCAGCATCCGGTCGGCTCTTGACTCTCACGCCTCGTCCCCCGTACCGGACCCCCTTTCCCTCTCCTTTCTTTCTTCTTTTGGGGACACGACCGCCCGCACGCCTCCCTCGTCGAGCGCACCCTCTTATCTCCTCTCCTTTATTTCCCTATTCACTCGCTTGTGCAGGGAGCGCACCATGGCCGTGTTTATCCCCACCGCATGAACCGTCTGTGTATCCCATTCGCGTCGCCTCCACTTCTAGTGTGTTGTGCCCCACCTCCATTCGCCTCTATAAGATACCCTTGGTGCTTGCTCTTCTTCTTCATCTCCATTCCCCTCGTATTCGGAGCTGAGCTACGAAATCCAGTCGATATTGTGAAGCTAGGCTCGTCAGTCTGAGGTGATGGTGTAATCTGAGAAGGAAGGATCTGGTTTCCAAAGAAGTTCAAGTTCCCTTGGTTAGTTTGGTCTTAGGGTTCACGATGTTTGATTTCTCAGTCGACTGTTTCTGGATCTGTTGGACCTACACCATGTTTTGGATACTCATTATCTTGTTGTTTCTTCATTGCCCTCGTCTATCTCGACTTCTGGATTAAGTCTCGGTTGTACCAGGTTGCTCTTAACCATGTATTCCTAGATCCCCGTGTGGTTTAGTATTCAAAGTCGTGTAATCTTTCGTGTAATCCTTGATTTACGAAATGTAATCACGTTTCCCCTCTTCTGGTTCTTGCTTCGAATCTCAGGACGAGATTCTTTTTAAGGGGGGTTGGTTGTAACACCCCTGGTGTTACGAGTTTGCTTAGCACCGAGATTTAGACCTAAGAGGATTTACCAAAACGATTTTCGCGGAGTTTAAAATTTAACTTATGTTTGAAAGTGTTATTTGGTGAATAGGTGTTGTTCCATGGTATTTCTGATAGCTCAAAGATCGAATTTCGTTGGGTCGGCAAACTAATGATTGGTGTTTAGAAGTGCTATCTTGGGTGAATTATATAGCGAAACCTACTTAAATAGCGCTTTAATATTTTGTTCCACGAATTAGTATCAAGCATGGACTATGTCATGCTATGTTGTTAGTTGAAGTTGACGAGGTTTAAACCTTGTGAAAATTAAGATAAAAGTGTTAATAGGTGACGAGTCCCTCGTCAATTGCTAAGTGAGGGGCGATATAGACGATGCTACTTTGGCATTTAAAAGTTAACAAAAATGATTAAACAATATATTCATGTTTTTGTATAGTTGGATGATTCACGGCGAGTACCTTGACTTGGTGTAGTTAGTAGGATGCTCTGACATAGCGGGGTTACCCCAAGAATTTCTCGAAACTCCTTAGAACACGCGAAGAACCACGTTCGGTGTTCTGTTCGCGAACCGGCGCGCTGTGTGACGAATGCATCTTGGCCTTCTCGTATATTTTTCCCTAGTCACTCTTTGGACGCGCCGAGTGCTTCCCTAGCTAGCTGGTGGCGTGGACTTTGGGTTAGTGAAGCTGGCCGAACCTTAACCGCATGGTTTGGCAGCCTTGGCATCGCTTTAAAAAGCATGCACGACACTGGTTTCGGTCATTCGGCCTTTGGCCGCGGTCACCACGCGTCTCAGTGCGTTATGCCACATCTGGCCACGCCATGGACTGGCCGAGCCTAGCCACCGTCGCCGCGCTATCGTCACCGGTCGACTGGTCGCCCTATTGCCGTGCCTTGCCTCGCTGCCCCGCTGGCCAGCCTTATGGCCGGCGGCTACATGTCGGGCCCGGCAAGGTCGCAGCCGCTCCCTGCTGTGCGCAAGCCATAGTCAGCCATGGTGCTTCTCACACGCATCGGCATAGGTCTGCGCCCTTTCCCTCTTGTCACCTCGGCCGCTGTAGAGCTCGTCCTTTGCTGCTTGACCCGCCTACCTCGCCCTGTTCTCGACGTCGTCGTGTTGCCGCCGCGTTGCTGTTGCATTTGACCGCGCATAGGCGCACCTTTATGGCGCTGTCTGTGCCAACCGACGTGCCCTGCCGGCCACGCGGTGCCATGTGCGCTCCTACCCCATGCCCTGATCACCAAACCAGCTAGCTTGCCGACTCGCTCAGCTCTACGCCTTTAAGTCATGTCGTCGTCGCTAGTCACCAAGACCGCCCTCCCTTTCCTCCAAAATTCATCGTGCACGAAGCGCCTCCCTCCAATTCCTTGCACTCACTAGTGCCCAAGGTCCATAGCTTGCCATTGTAGTCAACCACAGTGGAAATCGTCCACCAGAGAGAGCGCGCGTAGCATCTCCGTCGCCGCCGGTCAGTCCACCGCCATCACAGAGCATGTTTGGGGGTAAGCCTCCATGATTGGCATTACTTCAGTTGCTCACACTCTTGTACTGCCCTTGACCTGCCGGTGTCATTGCTCGTCATAGTTTGGCGGGAGACGTCATCGGAGATGGTGTGGCGGTAGGGTGCCAGTTCGGTGCGCCGTCGCCCTTTTCACCGCGCACGTGGCCAGACCCACTCAATAGGTAATAAGTCAAATTGATGTTGTGCCGGTGCTCAGTTTGACCCCCTGGAGCCGATGCTCATGCCGGTTTGTCCATGGCGCTCGTCGTCAGCATGGTGACGCGCCATGCCTACCTCGAGGCGCCGTCGTCGGGCTCGGGCACGCGTGGTCAGGCCGTCTCGATCATCCCCTGCGTCAACCCTTCCCATAGCGCGCACCAAGGTGAGCCTCTGGTCCTTCTCCGTCATTGCTACCTGATCGTTAGGGCGTAGCCTCGCCGGAGCACGCGCGCCATTGCCGCCATCCATGTCTGCACGTGGGCAGACATGCCCTGCACGTCGTCGTGGGCCGTCGCGGTCCTACGTGGTTGCGCGAACCCTACGGTGGCCTTGTGACCTACCGGACACCCCTCTGCCGCCGCCGGGCCTCCCCGGCCGGTCTTGGCCGCCGTCGGCTCATCCCCGTCGTAGTGCTCTGCCTCTAGGGACGTACGTCCATGAATTTGGTGATAGACAGGGGGGTAAATGAACTTGTCTGTCGGTGTATGAAATAGTAGTTGGACCTTGTCATAGTTAGAAGGAAATCCGGGGGTCTTTTTGTAAACATCGTCAGCGCACGGGCCACGCTCTGCCTGGGCTGGCCTGCTGTCGCTCACGTCCGCGTGCGCGCCTGCGCCACGCTCGTCGGTCATAGGCCGCGCTAAGGCCGTGCTCCCGCTGTGGGCCGATGCTGGGCCAGCCGCTGCGCGCGTGGTTGCGTCCGCGTGGTCCGACGGCCTCCGCTGGGCCGTCCGCGCCGCCTGTCCCCGCGCTGGGCCGCCGCGCTTGTTCCCGCCGAGCTAGGCCGGTTCGGGCCCAGGGATCCTTTCTCTTTTTTCGGTATTTTGTTAATTTTAGTAATCAGCTGAATGTTTGGAAATTGGTAATAAATCATAGAAAAATCATAAAAATGCCAAACCAATTTTGTTAGTCTCCTAAAATCATGATCTACTTGTTAGTATATTTTGTTCCCATAGTGTGATAATATTCTTGAAAACTATATAACTAATTTAAGGTACTTAATAGTGTAAAAATATAAACTTGTAGGAATTGTTGTGATAAATTGGTAATAGTGTTGAATCTGAAATTTTTACGGTAGGCTCCTAGCAATATTAGGTAGTCACCGTAATTTTTGTAGCTCCAGAATAATTACTTTACTAGATTAATTATGATGCCATATTTCGAATAAAGATTAAATTGATAGAATGGAATAAAGAAACACATTGGGTTTTGTATAACTAAAACATTGGTTTGGAAGTAACGCCTTATTCGACCACATGGATACGTAGACCATCGTTAGAACTAGCTCGTTAGCTTGTGAGGCGTGATCGGATTTCTAAGCAATTCGGCTGTCGTTGATTATTTACGTCTATGCATTTGCATCAATGCATATCATATAGGTACGATGATGGATCAACGGATCAATTGAAGGATGATTGGGAATCCGAAGATGGTGTAATGGTATTCTCTCCAGGAGATGATGCGATGGGCTTTCTATTCAGATGATGTGGATGATCTGAAGATGCAAATACTAACTTTTGGTTATATTTTACCCAGGCAAGCCCCGGTGCATAACCCCTACTCTTCTGTAGTTTAAATTATAATTGTGCATTAAGTTTTAAGGAGTTGGTTGAAACCCACTTGCATATATATATCGTTATCCTATGAGTCTTACTTGTATGACAGGATCGGGTAGATTGCTATGCTACAGGGCTCCGGTATAAGTCGAGTGATGGCTGTCACTCGCGAGAGATAGGAAATATATTACTGTATTATTATCACTTGAAAAATATAAATGGTGGAAAGGAAAATGGTGACCGGGCAGGGATATGGTTTGGGTTCTGGTGGGTGTAAGGGGTTGTGTCCTGCGACCAACGGGGCATAGCTTGGTTACACTTTTTCCCTATCTGGTCGGTTAAGGACCGGCCGTTGCAATGGGCGCGAGGCAAATTACAGATCTACTGTCCCGAGCACATACTTGGGTATGGGCGCAGGGAAGACTTGTTGCTCTCATGTCGGGGTTTCGGCTCTTTCCGGACTGACTGTCTTGG
Source organism: Miscanthus lutarioriparius (assembly GCA_904845875.1). NCBI lineage: Eukaryota > Viridiplantae > Streptophyta > Magnoliopsida > Poales > Poaceae > Miscanthus > Miscanthus lutarioriparius. The sequence goes on along the minus strand of CAJGYO010000014.1, from coordinate 19,939,755 downwards.
TGGTTTTTGGGTTAGGAGGTCCTTGCACCGCACTGAGTCCGGGACTCAGGGGCGGGGGTTTGGAGTCCCAGTTTGGACGGGGACCTGGACACCCAGGACAGGAGGGTGATGGGTTGGTCCTGCTTGTGCCTAGGGTACAAGCGGGGCGTGTGTTTTTAGGGCACCCAGCTAGGCACATTGGTTCGCGAATCGTCGCTGAGTCAATACGATTTGTCTTACCTCTAGCATCGTAGTGAGAACTGGAAGATGGAAAAAGGAAATCTGATTGCTTACCACCTGCTTGAAAGTAGCATAGGTGCTTACATAGATTGGTTAGTTAATGAACCAATGCGGCTATTAATAAAAATCGAATATAAGGACACACGCTTAGTAATGCTTCCTACAAATACAATAAACCCACAAGCCAGATAGCCTTGCATATCCTTGGAGTCTTTTCTTTTCTCCTGCCGGGTAAGTTTTGCTGAGTACAATTGAGTACTCAGGGTTTTATTTTCCCCTGTTGTAGGTGACAGGTGGATGCTAGAGCTGACTCTTGTGTGTGGATTCCTCCTGGTGGGCTCAGAGAGGATTTCCCTTACGCTACGATCATAGTTTTTGTTTATAACTCTTACCAAATGTTTTTATAAATGAAAGTTGATAATCTGTTGTCATAGTTTTTATATATCAATACTTCATCATGTCATGAATAGATATTTCTTTCCGCTGTAACTCTGTTCACATATTTATATTCCGTTGTTCACTTAAATTGTTCATAACTTTGATAATATGATTACATTCCGCTGTTATAATAATAAGTATTATACTCTGATGTTGTATTAAAAGTGATGTAAGAAATGGTTAAGAATGATGTAAGCTTTATTCTCTCATTTGTGATCCTGATGGAAAAATATGGATTTTTGGGTTCTCCCTGGGGTGTGCCCGACGGAACCAAGTAATTTAGTGTTCTCCTTTGGGTGCTTAGTGTCTAATGGAAGACGAGCACTCCTGGGAGGCATTAGATTAGGTGGTTCTGCCACAGGTGGTATCAGAGCACAAATGAAGAAATAAAGCTTCGAAAACCTTTTCTAAACTAAAATTTGACAACCTATTTTTCAAAAAGTTAGGACGTTTGTATGCGAAGTTATATAAGTAGCCCTATTACTATGGTTATGTATCCAGGATAGATGGCACTCTGCTGACTAGGTAGGTTTAATCAAGTTTTCTACAGGTACACTGACTCGAGCATAGTCCGATAGTATCGACTAGCTACAGGGAGAGAACGCTTTTCCAAAAATCTGAGAACGGTTGCCCTATATGCTGGCAACAGTGGAAGGACGTATAGGACATGCATTCATGCATATCCTGTTGTGCATTGTAGCGCTCATATTATTTGTAGATACGCCATCCATAGGTGTCATGCGTGTCGTATTGTGCACGACTGGCTTGTTTCTGTCCTAGAGTTAGGTCTGCACTGTGGCTTCGTGCTCCGCGTTCGGCCGTGGTTCACGTTGGTCGTGACCCACATCTCCCCGTACCCCTTTTCTGCGCTCTTGTCGGACCCTTGCCCTGCAGTCGTACTAGTCAGTAATGGCATCGCACGTCGCTCGCCTCGAACGCGCTGATTTTGGTCGATTCATCGTAGTGATCCTCCGCAGGAACCCTGGTGGACTACGCCAGGACCACTAAACGCTCCACCTTTATAAGTGGAGCCTGGCTTAGCCATTGGTATCACCACTCGGTGCACTTTATCTCGCTTAGCTTTTCCTTTGAGCCAGCTTTTCGCTCAGCCTTCCTCACCACCACCGCCAGAGATGGCAGGAGCCTGGATTAGTAGTTACTGCCTGAACATTGAGGGTTTTCCCAGAATCCTGCATGCCACCTTGCAAAAGCTCAGAGTCAAAGATCGTCCCGAGAATTATACTCTGATAATATGATTACATTCTGCTATTATAACAATAAGTATTATACTCTGATGTTGTTTTAAAAGTGATGTAAGAAATGGTTAAGAATGATGTAAGCTTTATTCTCTCATTTGTTATCCTGATGGAAAAATGTGGATTTTTGGGTTCTCCCTGGGGTGTGCCCGACGGAACCGAGTAATTTAGTGTTCTCCTTTTGGTGCTTAGTATCTAATGGAAGACAAGCACTCCTGGGAGGCATTAGATTTGGCGGTTCTGCCACACTCAACGCCGGCAATGCCGCAGATCACGATGACGATGATCCCAAAGGGCCCTGAGCATTCACGAGGGCACTCCGAACACTCCAGTGGCCCTGGTGTTTCAAAATCACCGGGGTCGAGCCCTATGAGGGATGGATGAACCCCACCCAGTGGCTACAAGCTTATGCCACTGTTGTGCGCTCCGCCATGGGAGATACCAGTGTCATGGCAAACTATCTTCCCGTCATGCTCACGCCAACTGCGATGAACTAGTTCACAAGCCTCGCCCCGGACTCCATCAGATCCTGAGAAGAGCTGAAGAAGGTCTTCACCGACAACTACATGGCTACGTGTACTCGGCCGGGCACCAAGCATGATCTGAACCGCATCTACTAGATGCCGTTCGAGCTCCTTCGTAGCTACATTAGACGATTTTCCGAGATGAGGAATTCTATTCCCAACATCACGGAAGCAGAGGTCATCACCGCCATCATCCGAGGACTCCATCACCGTGACCTCCGCTCCAAGTTTAATCGCAAGCCGCCAAAGGGGATTGGCGAGATGATTACGACCGTTGATCAGTATGCCGACGCCGAGGAGGCTGAAGTATGCTTCAATGAGGATGCGGGCACTCATCGCCCAACTCACCGTAGCGATGAGCGACCCGACGACCGACGCCACAACGACCGCCGCTACGACGACGGCAGTCACCATCGAGACAGTGGTCGTGATCGGCCAGAAGGGTCCAAATCTAGTCAATATCACCGCCGCCGACCAGACCACATCGTCACCGCCGTTGACAAACCTCGCTCCAAGCGCAACTATGACAAGCAGTACAAGAAGATCCTCGAAGGCCCGTGCCCTCTCCACAAAAATAGCAAGCATAAGATGGACTACCTTGGCTTGGCTAAGGAATTCCAGGCTGAAAAGCCGGATGACGACAACAACGACGGAGCCGGAGGCCGCCGACCACCAGGGGGCAACAACAATGCCTTCTAGGATCTCGACAAAGTGGTCACCATCATCTTTGAGGGCCTCGCCGCCGCCGAGAGTAGAAGAGATCGGAAGCTCACCGCCTGCCGGGTGCTCGCCATCAATATGGAAGACACCATCGCCAACCCCAGCTATCGCCCCTGGTCTGAGGTCCCCATCACCTTCAGCAGGGCCGACCAGTGGGCGGACATCCCTTATACAGGGCGTTTTCCCCTCGTCCTTAACGCAGCCGTCCAGAAAGTGCTTTTCAGAAAAGTGCTCATCGACGGTGGGAGCGCTCTGAACCTCCTCTTTGTCGGAGCCCTAAAGGAGCTGGGGCTTGGGATAGGAGATCTCACACCCTCTGACTCCTCCTTCTAGGGTGTGGTACCTACCAGGGCTTCCAAACCGCTTGGAGAGATCACCCTCCTAGTACAGTTCGGCACGGCTAGCAACTACCGCGTCGAGCACATCAACTTCTACATCGCCGACTTCAACACCACCTACCACGCCATACTTAGTCTGCTAGCTCTGGCCAAGTGCATGGCTGTACCACACTATGCCTATCTAGTGCTGAAGATGCCTTCGCCTGTAGGAGTCCTAGACCTGCGGGCCAACCTCTCCATCGTCTACGCCTGTGAGACAGAAAGTCTCGCCCTCACCGAAGCCACCGACCTCTCCATCTAGATGGCTAGCGTGGTCACCGACGCCAAGACGGCGCCCGCCGATGACCTAGAGATCCCAGCGCTGGAGCCTCCATGTGCCTCCACAAGAAAACCAAGGAGGTCAGCCTTGGCCTCGACGACCCCTCCAAGACCGTCAAGATTAGGGCTCACCTCGACCCCAAATAGGAAAGCGCGCTCGTCTCCTTCCTATGTGCCAACACCGATGTGTTTGCTTGGAAACCTACAGACATGCTAGGGGTACCACGGGAGAAGATCGAGCACTCCTTGAATGTCTCGCCGACCACCAAACCGATCAAGCAGAAACTCCGATGATTCATGCTAGACAAGGAGGCTATTAGGGTAGAAATGAAATGGCTCCTAGCTACCGGATTTATTAAAGAAGTGTATCACCCTGAGTGGTTAGCAAATCCTGTTCTTGTTCAAAAAAAGAATAAAGAATGGAGAATGTGATTTGATTACACTGATCTCAACAAACACTGCCCTAAGGACCCCTTCGGTCTACCTCGGATAGACGAGGTTGTAGACTCCACCGCCGGCTGCGAACTGCTCTCCTTCCTCGACTGTTACTCTGGCTATCACCAGATATCTCTTAAGGAGGATGACCAGATCAAGACGTCATTCATCATGCCTTTCGGTGCGTATTGCTATACCACCATGTCCTTTAGACTCAAGAACGCCGGGGTGACCTACCAAAGGGCCATCCAAATGTGCCTCGATCAACAGATCGGCCGCAACGTCGAAGCATACATCGACGATGTGGTCGTCAAGTCCAAGACCGCTGATAATCTCATCGCCGACCTCGAAGAAACGTTCACCAACCTGAAAAGGTACAGATGGAAGTTGAACCCTTCAAAGTGCATCTTTGGAGTTCGATCCAGCATACTCCTGGGCTACATCGTCAGCGCTCGTGGCATCAAGCCCAACCCCGACAAGGTCTCCGCCATCACCAACATGAAATGGCCAACTTGCGTAAAGGACATACAGAAGCTTACAGGTTGCATGGCTACTCTCAGCTGCTTTATATCGTGCCTCAGTGAAAAGGGACTACCGTTCTTCAAACTCCTCACCGAGCGCTTCTCCTGGTCGGAGGAGGCAGATACAACTTTTGAGCAGCTCAAGTTGTTTCTTACGAAGCCTCCAATCATGATGGCGCCTCGACCAGACAAAACCCTACTGAGCTATATCGCCGCCACTTCTCACGTCGTTAGCACAACTATCGTCATCGAACGTGAGGAGGCCGGGCACGCCTATAAGGTGCAACGTCCGGTCTACTTCGTCTGTGAGGTCCTTAATGAGCCCAAAACTCGTTATCCTCAAGTTTAGAAACTGCTATTTGCTATTCTGATCACGTCACGCAAGCTCCGCCATTACTTCGAGTATTACAAGATCGCCGTGGTCACCGAGTTCCCTCTAGGGGACATCCTCCGCAACAAAGAGGCCAACGGCCGCATCATCAAGTGGGCTGTTGAGCTCGACACTTACTCCATTGAATTTAGAAGCAGACCTACCATCAAGTCACAGTCGCTTGCTGACTTCGTCGCTGAGTGGACCGAGATCCAAGAGCCCATCCCCGCAACTTGCCCCGAGCACTGGGTGATGTACTTCGACGGCGCCCTCAACATCAATAGTGCTGGTGCTGACATTCTATTTATTATGCCAACCAAGGGCAAGCTCCGATACGTTCTCCGAATACATTTTCCAGCCTCCAACAACGCCGCCGAATATGAAGCGTGTCTCCACGGACTTCGTATAGCCGTTGAGCTCGGTGTCAAATGCCTCATGGTATATGGAGACTCCACGCTGGTCATCAACCAACTCAACAAAGACTAGTCCTATTCTAGTGAGAAGATGGATGCATATTGCGCCGAAATCAGGAAACTCGAAGGGAAGTTCTATGGTATCGAGTACCACCACGTGGTACGAGATCAAAATCAGCTCACCAACCACTTATCTAAGATATGCTCTTCTTGCGCCGTGATTCCGCCTAGGGTTTTTATTCAAGACCTCTTTACGTCGTCTAAGGAAGAGAAGGAAGTTCAAGAAATTCCCTCCGCCGAGCAGCTGGTACCTACAATACCTTCGCCACCCGCCGATTGGAGGGAACAGTTCATCAAGTACCTCACCAGTGCCGACAAGACTGAAACCGAACACCTAATCCATTGAAGCAAGCATTACGTGCTGGTGGATGGGAACTTGATGAGGAAAAGTGCCAAGGAAGGGATACTATAGAAATGCATCACCCAAGAAGAGGGAGAGAAACTACTTCTTGAGATTCACTCTAGTTCCTATGGCAACCACGCGGCCTCAAGAAACCTGGTCAGCAAAGCTTTCCGAGCTAGTTTTTACTGGCCCACGACCATCACCGACGCTGAAGACCTCGTCCAATGTTGTGAAGGATGCAAATTTTTTGCCAAACAAATACACGTGCCGGCACAAGAACCGTAGACCATCCTAGCTTCCTGGCCTTTCGCATGCTGGGGGCTAGACATGATCGGGCCTTTTAAGCCAGCGCCAGGTGGTTTCCGGTATGTGTATGTCGCCATTGACAAGTTCTCCAAGTGGATCGAATACAAACCGCTTGTTTCGGCTACTAGAAAGAAGGCAGTCGAGCTCTTCAAAGATATCATCCACAGATTCGGTCTCCCGAACAGCATTATCACTGACCTCGGAACTACATTCACTGGTCATCATTTTTGGGACTTTTGCGAAGACCGATGCATCTCCATCAAATACGTCTCTGTTGCCCATCCTAGAGCCAACGACCAGGTTGAACGGGCGAATGGCATGATCCTTGATGCCCTAAAAAAGAGGCTATATCAGAAAGAGGAAAAGTATCCGGACAGATGGCTCAAAGAGCTCCCAGCTGTGGTCTGGGGACTGCGTACTCAAGCTAGTCGCAGCACTGGTGTGTCTCCATATTTCTTGGTCTGTGGCTCAGAAGCCATACTACCAGCGGACATTGCCTTCCGAGCACCTAGGGTGGAACATTATAATGAAGAGCAAGCCACAACTGTTCGGACAGAGGACGTCGATAGGGCCGAAGAAGAACGCCTGATCACCTGCATCCACACAACCAAATACCTAGAAGGCTTGCGAAGATATTACAACCGCAACATCAAAGGTCGTTCATTTGCTGTCGACGATCTCGTTCTCCGTAGAAAACAGAAAACCGAAGGGATGCACAAACTCTCCTCCCCCTGGGAAGGGCCCAACGTGGTCAAAGAGGTTACCCGACCAGGGTCTTACCGGCTATGTGACTTGGAAGGGCCCTACGTGGGAAGGGCTCCGCGCTCGACGTTATGGACTATGTGCTAGCCAAGGCCAAGAGCCCAGTAAAGAACTAATTGCTTAGACACCACTTATACTACGTATATCTCCAAGTTAATTCACCAACCGCCGAGCAGCACACGTTCCGTTCTATTCTCTATGGAGAAGACTGTAACACCCCGGGTGTTTTAAATACTAAAACCTGCCATGTCATCATATGCATTGTACATCATTTCGTATTAGTGAAAACTTTGATATGCATACACTAAAACAAGTTTACAATTATGTGATATGTGTTGCCTTGGATGGTTTGAATCAAGTTCAAAGTTTTGTTTGGATTTCAATTTTCGAAAAAACCCTGATTTCAGCATTTAAGTTTGCCCTGGAAAACCTAATTCAAAATCGAAGCAAATTTTGGGGTTGAGCCTTAAAGCAAAAGTGTAGAGCTTGTCGAGCTGTACAAAGTTAGTTTTTGGAGTTTTCAAAGTTGTTTTATAAAAATTGAAGTAATTTGAAAAGGCGTAATTCTTTAAATGTCCCCTTTTTGAATTCAAATTTGCATTTCAAAATGTAGACCGAATTAGGGGGTGGTTATAAAAGCAAAGTTGTAGAACTTTTGATTTTGAACAACTTTTATTTTTGGAGATTTTTGAGTTGTTACATAAATTTCGGAGTAATTTGAGTTTCAAATCGGATGGCAATTCTATAAATATGGTGAACAGTGCTCGCCGCTTAAGCTACATCGCCGGCGGCCTTCTTCTCGGTTCCAGGCGCGCACGTGGCCGTCCTTGGCTTCGCGCTGGCACGGGAAAGGTCCCTGTGTGTCTTCTCCTTGTTTCTAAGCCAAGCTATTTAGCCTAAGCCATCGCCGTTGGTCCCCTTTTTCCTTGCTCTGCTTTTCCCGACGTCGCTGATCATCTCCGTCGAGCCCGCGCCGTCGCCATAGTGCTTCACCGTCATAGCCAAGCCTGTCGCAGCTTCGCCTACTCTTTGCGAACCCAACCGACTAGTCGTGGGCGCTTGTTATCGCCGGGATACGCGGTGTGTTGCCTTTCTTCCTCGCGGCCGGCAACGTCACCGGTGACCCCGCTTCACCATGGCCGGAGCTATACGGTTAGTCTCTGCCCTCGCATAGTGTTGCTCCATCTTCTCCGTGTTGTGATTCTATGCGACTTGTTGATTGGACCTTTCATCCACTACAGCCACTGGACATCGAGCTTGTCATTGCCGCCGTCGCCATCAACGTCGACCGTAGTGCTCTCTTGCTGCTCTCGGTCAACCAAGTGCCCTATTTCGATCTAGGTGAGCCGTTGATGCTATCCGAGTAGTTGTAGGTAGCTCTAGCAAGATCTAGCGGTTAGAACGCCGCCGTGCCCTGCTCGGCCGAACCGCCATGACTGATGTTAAGCTCGAACCTCGCTGTAATCGGTTTAATTTGTGCCTCCAATCGATGCGCCGTGTTGTGAGGAACGTGTTGGTACCGTCGCCGTGGCTGGAGACCTCGCCGTCGGCGAGATTTCGCCGGTCAGCGCATCGTTGCCGAGGTCAGCGCCGAAGGTAGACGATGACAGGTGGGGTCGGGTTGTCAGTGGCTCAGTGTTTCAAAATGGAATTTTTCTATTTTCAGTAATGGATGAATAATGTCTATTTTTGTTATGTTTGTGTAGATTTATTTAGAGCTCTAAAAATTATGAAAATTTTTGTGTGACCTCTCTGTGATAAGTACTATTTATGAAAAATATGAAATGTTGTTTTTAGTAGTTTTTGAATGCGATAGAAATTGCTCAATTAATTAATAAATGAGTTTCCATGATTTTTCTAGGCTTATTTATTTATCCAAAAATTATGAGACTTGTTTTGTCACTTAGTTATCATGTGATGAACATTTACAAAAATATTGAGGTCAATTGGAACAAGTTGATTTATTTCATAATTTTTAATGAAATAATTAATTCATAAAAGCAAATAGTAACCTTTAATGATTTAGGTTTTGTTTGAATTTTTGATTGAGTGATGTCCTTGGGTCATTAGTTGGTAATGATCCTTGGCAATCGAGGTAGGTGTTATGAAAAAGGTTTAGTTAGTTTAACTTGTAACTGTACAGCGAAGGAAAGTTGTATTCAAGTTGTTAATTTTGCATCCATCATCGAGCATCATATTTGGTATCTCGCATCATGTTAAACATGGCATTGTTACTACGTGTAGGGAATGAAGGTGAGCACGTGGTAGTTAATCAAGTGGTTGATGAGGTTAATCCGTCTATGGAGGTTGGATTTGATAATTGTGGAACGACTCCGGAACCAGACTTTTCCATCAACGAAGGCAAGCCCCGGATGCATTTAAACCTACCTTGTGATTTACAAATTGATTTCGCTTTTGCTTTTCAATACTACATTAAGTGATTAGGAGTTAGTGAAAACCTAATTGGTGCATTACCAACCTTGTTTTTCCGTATCTACCTTATTACCAGTCTTACTTCGTAAATACCTTGTTATGCTTAGCCATGCCTAGTGAGATAAAAGTCGGGTGATTATCTGTCACCTGCAAGTTTTAAATGGAACTTTGGTTATTTATGTTATCATGTGATATGGGAATGTGGAGTAATAAATCTAGACCGAGCGAACTCGGCGTGTGAGAGCCACAAGACGTGGAGGTCTTGTGAGCGGGTTCTTTCCGCCTGTGTCGATTAAGGTCTGTCCGTTGTTGAACTGCGTGAGATGAGACTTTGTAGTACTAACCACATACTCCGGTAAGCCTTAACTTGGCTATTCTATTACGAGAATGGCTACTCGCGCACTGGGAGTGGAGAGATGGCGGGAATAGCGTGTACTCACGTGTCAATGGGCTGGACTGGTGGAGTACTGTATTCTCGGGTGGCGCGGACCCATTCTTGTTTTAGAGGATCTGAGGGTAGGTTGGTATATGTAGGTCAGGGACCTGCATATGTCGTGTGGTCTGGAATTCCCAGCTGGGGTTTAATCGGTTCGAATCGTCGTTGCTCCTCGGTTATGGAGACTCAACTCTCTGTTCATCATCGTAGTTAATAACTGAAATTTGAGTAAGGTTTGAGAAAGAGTTTGATATGAAGTTCATGGTCTCATTACGGATCATGGCAGATTCATATATGGTTCTTGAGAAGTTTTAAATGTTGATATAAAGAATTTTGTTAAAGAGCTTTTACGCAAAACAACTTTGATTATTGCTAAAGCCCTACCTTGAATCCCTGAGCCTGCATTCCTGATTCTTATCAGTTTTATTTCGGTTAAGTCTTGTTGAGTACTTTTGTACTCAGGGTTCGTTGACCCTTGTTGCAGGTGAGCCTCATGAGCAGATCTGTTTTGGATCGTGCTGCATGACTATTGTTCAGTCTGAGGATGAGAAGTAAATGTGTGGCCCTTGGGCAGGGCAGTTTTATTGTGTGTTTTGTATTATATTATAATGCCACTCCACTATTATGTTTTGTAATATTAATCAAACTTAGTTGTAAGGGTTGAAACTACCGTTTTATAAACTAAGTTATTGTAAGACTTTCGCTATTTTTACTCTGGTGTATCTATTTGAATAAAGTGTTGTAATTCTGCAATGACTCTGTAATGTGATCCTGCTCGGAAATCGTGGATGATTCGGGGTTCCTCGAGGACACCCGACAGTCTTCTTAAGTTACCAGGAACATGTGCATGGATGTCAAAGGTCATTGGACAGTGACAGGTGCATGTGGGACCTATAATTTAGGAGGTTCTGTCACAGAATGGTATCAGAGCGATCATTACAAAGTCTTTGTTGTATTGTTTTACAAAAACTTCAAAATGATTTGGGACAAATAAGTATAACTTGTTAATTTGGTCCAAATTGCTTCTGACTTATCTTATTTCTTTCTCACCACTCCTTATTTGTTTAAAAAGGTTTTGTGTGGTGGAGTAGTAATCTTACTATGCCCTATATAAAAACAACTGTTGTTTATGTTCATTATAAGCTTTGATGTTTCTGTTCGTAAGAACGATTCATGCCTCATGATTAATTCACTTGTTACTTCCTTCTCCTCTGAGTCTGGGTTGCGTAGTGAGTCTGGGTTGAGTTGTGTAGTCCACCCTTGCTGCTCTTGAGACTGTGACAGATTGTCTTAATTGGATTAATCTTGCTTCCTACAATATGGCTCGTACCAAGATGACAGCCCATAAGTCCGTTGGACCCAAAGGAGTTCCTCGCCACCAGCTTGCCCCTAGGAATGACGGTGCTAGCAGTAGCAGCTCTAGGCCTGATCCTCAGGCAGAGATACAGATGATTTCTGCAGAGTTAGCACAAGCTACTAGGGATAGAGCTTTGGATGCTATCCAGGTAGGAGAATTATAGGATCAATTGAGGCGTCTCACCACCGCTCACAGGAACTGCGAACGTACGTTAGTTCATATGGTGGACGGAAGAAATGAAGCTTGGCATAGAGAAAATATAGCTAGAGCTAGAACTCATGAGCTAGAATTCTATGTAGGAGATTTAGAAGAACATAATACTTATCTGCATGAAGAAGTTCATAGGCTAAGCAACCTCTTGGATCCAAATCATGAACCTCAAGCTGATGCAATGGACCCAGGTGTTATCCTTGCCGATGATAGTGAATCGGAAGAGGAAGAAGAAGAAGATCCGGAAGAATTAGTAATGGTCGATGAAAGTGATAATGAGGGCGGAAATATTTCTGGAATGGATACCGAGCCCGAAGTTGGAGGTGATCAAGGAGAAGATTAGAGTTAGATAATAGTTAGTTCTAGTTAAAGTTAAGTAGTTTTGTTTAGGTGCGGGCTTGTGTTTAAAATAGTAAACCTTATGTAATGTGTTTTGGAGTAAGCTCTTGTTGCAATTCAATAAAGTCTTATGAGTAAAGTTTGGTTTGTTATGAACAGATGCGTCATACGCGGGGTTCGTATATTCCTGGTACTTCACAAGATGAGAACGGTATTCCTGATCCACCACCAGTTCCAACAAATTTGGCTGATGCTATCGCCGCACTAGTCAATGTGACTGTTGAAAATTCTCGTTTGCTTCATGAGATAGCTCAAAGTAATCAGAATCAAATGCAAGGAAACCGAGGTCGCAATCATAACAGGCAGGAGGCTACGTATGTAGATTTTACAGATACAAGACCACCGGTGTTCACCAAGGCAGATGAACCACTGGAGGCTGATGATTGGCTTCGGACTATGGAGCAGAAATTTGATTTTATTCCCTGCATGGAGTTTCAGAAACCAGTCTTTGCTGCCCAGCAACTTAGAGGTGCAGCCGGTGCTTGGTATGCGAATCTTTTGGCTATGCAACCAGCTGACATTCCAATAACTTGGGTTGAGTTCCGTACTGCCTTCCGAGCCCACTATATTCCAGAGGGAGTGATGGCCATGAAGCTGGATGAGTTCCTTGCTTTGAAGCAAGGGGATCAAACGGTTATGCAGTATGTGGGAAGATTCAATCACCTGTCACAGTATGCATCTGAACATGTCAATACAGATGCCAAGAAGAAGAGGTGGTTTATGAGAGGTCTGAATACCAAGCTGCAGACAATGATGACTACTTGTACCAATGTCACTTATCATGAGGCAGTGAATATTGCAATTGCTTCAGAGGAAAAGTATCGGCAACATAAGGAGATCAAAAAGAAAAAGAGTGTGCCGTCTGGATCTTTTGGTGGGAATCAAAAGAGGCAGAGGGTGATTTATCATCCAGTCAACCATTATCATCCTCCTTATCGTCCGCCACAGTTTCAAGCCGGGCAACAATCAAATGTCCGTCCTGCTACAACTTATCAGAATCCACAACATACAAATACTTCTGGTGTCAGTGCTCCAATACCCCAGGGTCATAAGTATCCCTGTTTTAATTGTGGCAAGCCTGGTCATTTCTCAAGAGAATGTCCGTATCCAAGGCAGTCTAATCCAAATTATCAGAAGGCCCCTGCCAATCAACAACAGGGTCAGGCACAGAACAAGAATAACAATCAGAATGCTCAGAAGGGTAAAGATGAAAGGAAGACAAGAAGGGTTTTCTATATTCAAGCCGGGGAGATTCCTAAAGGGGAGCCAGTTATGATGGGTATGTTTCCTGTTGCCAATCATCCTGCTATTATTCTTTTTTATTCGGGTGCATCTCATTCATTCATCAATAAAACATTTGTGGTAAAGCATGAAATTTCAATTGGGGCAACAAAGGAAAATTTCTTTATACAGTCGCCCGGGGGACGTCTGTGTACTAAGGAAATGGTATACTAGGTACCCATAAATCTGGGTGGGCATATTTTTCCCACTACCATGATTATCCTAAAGGATCAGGATATAGATGTAATTTTGGGGATGAATTGGATGTATCAGCATAAGGCTGTTATAGATGCTTTGAATAGAACAATTAGGGTGAGTTTGCCGGATAGTCATTCTCAACTTCTCATCCAACTTCCAACCTTAAGAAGATCAGTGGGCAAAGTTTGTGCAACTGCTGTCAAGGAGATTAGAGATATCCTGGTAGTGTGTGAATTTCCTGATGTGTTTCCTAAAGATTTACCCGGTCTATCACCTGATAGGGATGTCCAGTTTAACATAGAGTTGAAACCTAGAACAGCTCTGATTTCTCAGAGAGCTTATAGGATGCCACCCAAGGAATTAGCCGAGTTAAAGACTCAGTTGCAAGAATTGATTGATAAGGGGTTTATCCAACCTAGTTCATCACCTTGGGGATGTCCGGCAATTTTTGTGAAAAAGAAAGATGAGACCCTGAGGTTATGTGTTGACTATCGTTCATTGAATGAAGTGACCATCAAAAATAAGTATCCCTTACCTTGGATAGATTTGCTTTTTGATCAACTGGCCAGAGCCAAAGTTTTCTCCAAGATAGATTTGAGGTCAGGCTATCACCAAATCAAGATAAAGCCTGAAGATATTCCCAAAACGGCATTTACCACAAGATATGGATTATATGAATATTTGGTAATGTCTTTTGGTTTGACAAATGCTCCAGCTCATTTCATGTATCTGATGAATTCAGTATTCATGCCTGAGCTAGACAAGTTTGTAGTGGTGTTTAATGATGACATTCTAGTATATTCCAAGAATAAGACAGAACATGCGGAACATCTCAGAATTGTTCTGACCCGCTTGAGAGAACATCAACTATATGCCAAGTTCAGCAAGTGTGATTTTTGGCTTAAGGAAGTGCAGTTTCTTGGACATGTCTTGTCAGCTGAAGGAGTTGCAGTTGATCCAAGCAAAGTTAAGGATGTGCTTGATTGGAAACAGCCAACCACAGTTCATCAGGTTCGGAGTTTTCTGGGATTGGCGGGGTATTACCGTCGTTTTATTGCAGATTTCTCTAGAGTATTTAAGTCCATCACTGAGTTGTTGAAGAACCAAGTGAAGTTTGTCTGGTCATCTGATTGTGAAGAGGCTTTCCAGAATTTGAAGAGATTGTTGACCACTGCACCAGTATTAGCCCAACCTAATATCGAGAAGCCGTTTGATGTTTATTGTGATGCTTCGGGTATTGGTATTGGATGTGTATTGATGCAAGAAGGCCGAGTCATTGCCTATGCATCCAAGCAACTTAAGCAACATGAAGAACACTATCCGACTCATGATCTGGAGTTAGCAGCTGTGGTCCATGCTCTGAAGATTTGGCGGCATTACCTGCTTGGTAATACGTGCCATATTTATATAGACCACAAGAGTTTAAAGTATATCTTTACTCAGTGAGAGTTGAACATGCGACAAAGAAGATGGTTAGAACTGATTAAAGATTATGACTTGGAAGTACATTATCACCCTGGCAAAGCAAATGTGGTTGCAGATGCCCTCAGTCGCAAAAGTTCTTGCAATTGCCTGACAGTGAGAACAATGGGTCTAACCTTATGTCAAGAGATGAAGTAGTTGAATGTAGAGGTAATTCAACAAGGTAGCTTAACCAACATAATTGTTGAAGCCAATATTCGAGATCAGATAATTGCTGCTCAGAAGAAAAACAAGGGTATAGCCCATATCAAGGAAAGAGTCAGGAATGGAAAAGAGGAATGCTTTAGCATAGATGATGATGGTGTGCTATGGTTCAAGGATCGCCTGGTGGTACCAAAAGTTCCTGAGTTGCGGCAGTCAATTCTTGAAGAGGCACATGCTACTAGATTATCTATCCATCCGGGGAGTAACAAGATGTACCATGACTTGAAACAAAGATTTTGGTGGACCAAAATGAAGATAGAGATCGCTAGATATATAGCTAAGTGTGATACTTGTCAAAAGGTGAAAGCTATATATTTGAGGTCCGCTGGAGAGTTACAACCATTACCTATTCTAGCTTGGAAGTGGGAGGATATTAGTATGGACTTTATTGTTGGTCTACCCAAGACATCAAAGGGATTTGACTCAATATGGGTTATTGTAGATCGACTAACCAAGTCAGCACATTTTCTTCCAGTCCAGAATACATATCCCACTATACGGTATGCCAAGATGTATTTAGAGCGAATTGTGAGTCTCCATGTAGTACCAAAGACCATTGTGTCCGATAGGGGTACACAGTTTGTCTCTAGCTTTTGGAAACAATTGCATTCTTCATTGGGTACCAAACTACTATATAGTACAGCTTATCATCCGCAGACTGATGGATAGACTGAAAGAGTCAATCAAGTACTTGAAGATATGTTAAGGTGTTGTGTCCTTAACTATTCCAATAAGTGGGATGAATGCTTACCTTTGGCCGAGTTCTCATACAACAATAGTTATCAGGAAAGCGTTAGAATGGCTCCATTTGAAGCACTCTATGGTCATAGATGCAGAACATCACTGAGTTGGTCTGAGCCCGAAGAAAGAAGGTTCTTTTGAGTTGACCTTGTGAAAGAAACAGAAGACAAGGTTAGGCAAATACAAAGTAATTTGAAGATAGCTCAGTCCCGACAAAAGAGTTACGCAGACAAACGACATAGACCATTGGTGTTTAACAAGGGAGATTTTGTATATCTGAAGGTATCACCAATGAAGGGAGTTACCCGTTTTGGTGTTAAAGGCAAGTTGGCACCTCGATATATTGGACCATTTCAAATTTTAGAGAGGTATGGAAAAGTGGCATATCACTTGAAATTACCAGAACATCTATCAGTTGTACATGATGTGTTCCATGTTTCTCAATTGAAGAAGTGTCTCCGAGTGCCTGAGCAGAATGTTGAGGTAGAAGGAGTGGAACTTGAACCCGATTTGACTTATTCCGAGTATCCTATCCGAGTTTTGGATCAGAAAGATCATGTTACTCGAAGGAGGACCATCAAGTTCTACAAGATACAATGGAATCAACATTCAGAAGAAGAAGCTACTTGGGAATCCGAAGATTACTTGTTAGAAAAAATTCCAGAGTTTCTTGCGTCAATATAGAAGAATGTTAGTTTTGCTTTGTTGTTACGAACCATGTTTGTAAAGGAACCTTAGCTGTTTTATGAACGGGTTTTGGATGTTTTTGGATTGACACATTTCCTTTTCCATTACTTATCCTATGACTTTGAATCTCGGGACGAGGTTTCTTTTAGGGGGAAGGATTGTAACACCCCAGGTGTTTTAAATACTAAAACCTACCATGTCATCATATGCATTGTACATCATTTCATATTAGTGAAAACTTTAATATGTATACACTAAAACAAGTTTACAATTATGTGATATGTGTTGCCTTGGATGGTTTGAATCAAGTTCAAAGTTTTGTTTGTATTTGAATTTTCGAAAAACCCTGATTTCAGCATTTAAGTTTGCCCTGGAAAACCTAATTCAAAATCGAAGCAAATTTTGGGGTTGAGCCTTAAAGCAAAAGTGTAGAGCTTGTCGAGTTGTACAAAGTTGGTTTTTGGAGCTTTCAAAGTTGTTTTATAAAAATTGAAGTAATTTGAAAAGGCGTAATTCTTTAAATGTCCCCTTTTTGAATTCAAATTTGCATTTCAAAATGTAGACCGAATTAGGGGGTGGTTATAAAAGCAAAGTTGTAGAACTTTTGATTTTGAACAACTTTTATTTTTGGAGATTTTTGAGTTGTTACATAAATTTCGGAGTAATTTGAGTTTCAAATCGGATGGCAATTCTATAAATATGGTGAACAGTGCTCGCCGCTTAAGCTACATCGCCGGCGGCCTTCTTCTCGGTTCCAGGCGCGCACGTGGCCGTCCTTGGCTTCGCGCTGGCACGGGAAAGGTCCCTGTGTGTCTTCTCCTTGTTTCTAAGCCAAGCTATTTAGCCTAAGCCATCGCCGTTGGTCCCCTTTTTCCTTGCTCTGCTTTTCCCGACGTCGCTGATCATCTCCGTCGAGCCCGCGCCGTCGCCATAGTGCTTCACCGTCATAGCCAAGCCTGTCGCAGCTTCGCCTACTCTTTGCGAACCCAACTGACTAGTCGTGGGCGCTTGTTATCGCCGGGATACGCGGTGTGTTGCCTTTCTTCCTCGCGGCCGGCAACGTCACCGGTGACCCCGCTTCACCATGGCCGGAGCTATACGGTTAGTCTCTGCCCTCGCGTAGTGTTGCTCCATCTTCTCCGTGTTGTTGTGATTCTATGCGACTTGTTGATTGGACCGTTCATCCACTGCAGCCACCGAACGTCAAGCTTGTCATTGCCGCCGTCGCCATCAACGTCGACCGTAGTGCTCTCTTGCTGCTCTCGGTCAACCAAGTGCCCTATTCCGATCTAGGTGAGCCGTTGATGCTATCCGAGTAGTTGTAGGTAGCTCTAGCAAGCTCTAGTGGTTAGAACACCGCGGTGCCGCCGTGCCCTGCTCGGCCGAACCGCCATGACCGATGTTAAGCTTGAACCTCGCTGTAATCGGTTTAATTTGTGCCTCCAATCGATGCGCCGTGTTGTGAGGAACGTGTTGGTACCGTCGCCGTGGCTGGAGACCTCATCGTCGACGAGATTTCGTCGGTCAACGCGTCGTTGCCGTGGTCAGCACCGAAGGTAGACGATGACAGGTGGGGTCGGGTTGTCAGTGGCTCAGTGTTTCAAAATGGAATTTTTCTATTTTCAGTAATGAATGAATAGTGTCTGTTTTTGTTATTTTTGTATAGATTTATTTAGAGCTCCAAAAATTATGAAAATTTTTGTGTGACCTCTCTG
Organism: Miscanthus lutarioriparius; assembly: GCA_904845875.1. NCBI lineage: Eukaryota > Viridiplantae > Streptophyta > Magnoliopsida > Poales > Poaceae > Miscanthus > Miscanthus lutarioriparius. Next base: position 19,921,589 of record CAJGYO010000014.1, on the reverse strand, counting down.
TGATAAGTAATATTTAGAAAAAATATGAAATGTTGTTTTTTAGTACTTTTTGAATGTGATAGAAATTGCTCAATTAATTAATAAATGAGTTTCCATGATTTTTCTAGGCTTATTTATTTATCCAAAAATTATGAGACTTGTTTTGTCAATTAGTTATCATGTGATGAACATTTACAAAAATTTTGAGGTCAATTGGAACAAGTTTATTTATTTCATAATTTTTAATTAAATAATTAATTCATAAAAGCAAATAGTAACCTTTAATGATTTAGGTTTTGTTTGAATTTTTGATTGAGAGATGTCCTTGGGTAATTAGTTGGTAATGATCCTTGGCAATCAAGGTAGGTGTTAAGAAAAAGGTTTAGTTAGTTTAACTTGTAACTGTACCACGAAGGAAAGTTGTATTCAAGTTGTTAATTTTGCATCCATCATCGAGCATCATATTTGGTATCTCGCATCATATTAAACATGGCATTGTTACTACGTGTAGTGAACGAAGGTGAGCACGTGGTAGTTAATCAAGTGGTTGATGAGGTTAATCCGTCTGTGGAGGTTGGATTTGATAATTGTGGAACGACTCTGGAACCAGACTTTTCCGTCAACAAAGGCAAGCCCCAGATGCATTTAAACCTACCTTGTGATTTACAAATTGATTTTGCTTTTGCTTTTCTATACTGCATTAAGTGATTAGAAGTTAGTGAAAACCTAATTGGTGCATTACCAACCTTGTTTTTCTGTATCTACCTTATTACCAGTCTTAGTTCGTAAATACCTTGTTATGCTTAGCCATGCCTAGTGAGATAAAAGTCGGGTGATTATCTGTCACCTGCAAGTTTTAAATGGAACTTTGGTTACTTATGTTATCATGTGATATGGGAATGTGGAGTAATAAATCTAGACCGGGCAGACTCTATGTGTGAGAGCCACAAGACGTGGAGGTCTTGTGAGCGGGTTCTTTCCGCCTGTGTCGATTAAGGTCCGTCTGTTGTTGAACTGCGTGAGATGAGACTTTGTAGTACTAACCACATACTCTGGTAAGCCTTAACTTGGCTATTCTATTATGAGAATGGCTACTCGTGCACTGGAGTGGAGAGATGGCGGGAATAGCATGTACCCACGTGGCAATGGGCTGGACTGGTGGAGTACTGTATTCTCGGGTGGCGTGGACCCGTTCTTGTTTTAGAGGATCTGAGGGTAGGTTGGTATATGTAGGTCAGGGACCTGCATATGTCGTGTGGTCTGGAATTCCCAGCTGGGGTTTAATCGGTTCGAATCGTCATTGCTCCTCGGTTATGGAGACTCAACTCTCTCTTCATCATCGTAGTTAATAACTGAAATTTGAGTAAGGTTTGAGAAAGAGTTTGATATGAAGTTCATGGTCTCATTATAGATCATGGCAGATTCATATATGGTTCTTGAGAAGTTTTAAATGTTGATATAAAGAATTTTGTTAAAGAGCTTTTACGCAAAACAACTTTGATTATTGCCAAAGCCCTACCTTGAATCCCTGAGCCTACATTCCTGATTCTTATTAGTTTTATTTTGGTTAAGTCTTGTAGAGTACTTTTGTACTCAGGGTTCGTTGACCCTTGTTGCAGGTGAGCCTCATGAGCAGATCTGTTTTGGAGCGTGCTACATGACTATTGTTCGGTCTGACGATGAGAAGTAAATGTGTGGCCCTTGGGTAGGGCAGTTTTATTGTGTGTTTTGTATTATATTATAATGCCACTCCACTATTATGTTTTGTAATATTCATCAAACTTAGTTGTAAGGGTTCAAACTACCATTTTATAAACTAAGTTATTGTAAGACTTCCGCTATTTTTACTCTGGTGTATCTCTTTGAATAAACTGTTGTAATTCTGCAATGACTCTGTAATGTGATCCTGCTCGGAAATCGTGGGTGATTCAGGGTTCCCCGAGGACACCCGACAGTCTTCTTAAGTTACCAGGAACATGTGCATGGATGTCAAAGGTCATTAGACAGTGACAGGTGCATGTGGGCCCTATAATTTAGGAGGTTCTACCACAAAGACCGTGTCTCCGATCTCTCCCTACACGTGCTACGGGCTCTACGCTCTGCGTTATGGGTGGTCGGCTGTGGTTCCTTGGTCACGCCTATTCCTCCTACACGTGCACAGGCTCCGCGCTCGAAGTTATGGAATATGGGCTAGCCGGGGCCAAGAGCTCAGTAACGAACTAATTGCTCAGACGCTACTTATACTACGTATAATCACGTTATGGTTAACAATACAACGATTTTTCACTGAAATACTGGCAAACTGCATAAACATGCACATGTCACTTTACAACATTTATACACATACATAAATGTTTATCTGCGCCCTCGCGCATTTTAACTGTCTTCTCCAGCCATTACAGATTATTCTCCGAGCAGGTCATTGGGCTTGGCCATCACCGTCCATCTCGTTGAATAGGTCGACGTCACCGGCTAGTTTCTTCGCCGCGTCCTCCACCTCATCTTCCAACTGCTGATGCTCCATCATGCCCGTCCCTTTGGTGAATCTGGCCCCGATCTCTTGAAGGTCAATGATAGGGCAGTGGGATTGGACCACCGCTAGGGCGTGTGTAACGGCGGTGACGATGGCGTCGTGGTTGAAGCTTTTGAAGTTCTCCCACGCCACCTGGCACCTGTCGATGATGGTGTCCGGGCGAGGCGACCTGCTGTCGGGCTGAAGAGCCACCTTCAAGTCGATGCAATCGAGCACCGACTTGACTCCGGCAACTACAGTGTCGAGCTTGCCCCTTTGGGTTCTAGCCTCCTGCTCTAGCACATCGAACTGCACCTTGGCCCTCCGATGGTAGGCTGTAGGCATCACAAGGATCCGTTAAACAAAAGAAATCACTTCAGCAGTAACTCCAACCATGAAGTACTCACCTTTCAGCTCCTTGGCCAGCTTCTCTACTCGTCCAGTCTCTGTGCCTTGCTCTACAAGCATAATGGTCATCAGCAACAATATGACTGTTCAACAATGCAAAGCAAATTCGCCAATATGCCATACCTTCTCTCTACTCGGAGACATTTCTGAGCTGCTTGGATTTGAGTTCCAGCTGCTCAAAAAGACTCATCAGCTGCTTGGAGCTGCGTTCCAGCTGCTCGGAGCAGCCTCGCAACTGCTAGGACACGGTCGCCAGCTGCTCGAATAGGACGCCCTTCTGGTATTCCAGATCCCGTGCGCTAGATTCGGCAAGATCATGCTCGCGCTGGGCCTTCTAGATGTTTTTTCTCCATAAGCTTCACCGCCTCCTTTAGTTTTTCGTTCTCCTCAGAGAGGGGATCCATCCTCTTGATCAGCTGTCGCCATTGTTCAGCAGTTCGTGCTATGTCCTACAAAAGCAACAAGATTATGAAGAACTCCAGTCTCCGACGACACAGACAGACATTGTCGACGCAATACTAACCTTGATCTGCATAATTGCCGTGGAAAGGGTGGACTCTAGCCTTCTGACTTCCTTGGTGGTGTCCTCTTCTTCCACCACCACAACTTCATTGCCCCGCTTGCGGAGGATTCGGACGGCTTGAGGGCGAGCTTCCTCATGCTCAATCTCTTCCACTTTGTCCTCCACAGCTGGGGGCACCACCAGGGGGCTCGGTGGCCGCACAGCGTGTCCGACCACGCCCTCGGATGCCTCTAGGAGCGTTGTCTGCTCCACTGGCACCACCGGCTTCTCCGCTCCAGACTTCGGCGCGGCGTCGACAACTCCAGCTTCCGCCTCCGAAGACCCGATGGCTCCCACCGTTGCCCTGGGCACTATCGCCGGCTCATCCACCGTCGACGCCAACCGTTCTCCGCCGCCAAGTTCATCAGCAGCGGCGGTTGACTCCTCCATAGGCCGCCAAGCACCCAGGGACTCCGGGATGGGGTCTACCGGCATTGCTTCCACGCTGGGACTAGCCCCCAGCTGCTCGCCGGTCTAGATGAATGGATTCAAATCCTCCGTGCGCCTCGCTCTGCATTAGATTAGCTCGTCAATCGCCAAAAGAGATAAAGATACGACAGCAAAATAAGTTCAAGGCAAGGATACTTACGTGTCGGCCTCCCGGTATACTTTTCTGAACCGGCGATTCCTACCCGAGCCCCCAGGCGTGGCCCTGGGGTCGACCCACGCGCCCTGGGGTGGAGGTCTCGTGGCCTCCGCCGTTGGCCTCTCTTTCGCTTGTTGTTTGGGGACTCCTTTCGCCTACTGCTCGGGGACTCCCTTCGCCTGCTGCTCAGGGACTTCCCTCCTTTCGATTGTACCTCCGCACGCGTGTTGTGCGGAGGCGCTTCAGTTCTCGGAGGGGGAGCTACTAGAGCCCCGTCGTCATTCGACCACTCGGACATCGCCGCACTTTGCGTCCGAGTGGTCTGGTCACCGCCAAGCGAGATGTCACCCGGCTTGTGGGGAGCAGCACCCACTGTCTTCCTCTTCTTTCGGGCTGGCTCATCTGGCGCTGCCCTCTTCCCTCGGACTTTCTCTAAAACCATGGCGGGACTCTCACTCTGACCAGCGTCCGAGCCTCTAGACTCTGACGAGGCACTGACGGCACCTTCCTCAGGCTGAGTTGTTGGTCAGGCATCCACTGCCTTCGGCCAATCACTCCTTGACATGCACAAGAAGTACGCCGCTCGTTCCTATGAATGGATCTTTCCACAAATGAATTAGTTTAGCTGCTCGGCCTATCGCATCATCCTTTGACAGCCTCTCCGTCCTCTCCCGGGTGCCATCGGTGTCCCCCTTGAAATCAAAGCCCGCATGGGCCCTCTCCATGCAGGGCTAGACGCGGCGCACTATGAAGCTCGCCGCCACCAGTGCGCTATTCATCTTCACGCCCTTTATTAGGCCAAGGAGCTCCCTCTCCTGCTCCATGTCAGCACTGCTCGGCTTCTCCGACCAGCTCCTCTGATTCTCCAGAATGTGGTCGACGTCGCAACAGATGGTGGGATCGTTCTGCTTCATGTAGAACCACCTGGCGTTCCACCCCTTCAGCGAGGTGTTCAACGGTACAGTGATGTACTCGCCCGCCATTCCATCATGGAGTTGAAGATACACGCCACCGACCACTCTTGAACCACCACCGCCCTTCTTCTTCAACCAGAACAGGTGACGGAAGAGGTTGAAGTGGGGAAGAACTCTGAGATACGCCTCACGGAAATAGATAAAGATAGAGATGTGCAAGATGGTGTTTGGTTGGAGGTTACACAGACAAACTCTCTAGAACTCCAGCAGATCCTTCAAGAAAGGATGGATGGGAAATCCTAATCCACGCCAGATGTAATCCTCAAAAACTATAGCTTCGTCTATATGAGGCATTGGGTAGGGCTCACCGCTGGCTGGCAGCCATCCGGTGGTGACACGGTCCGGAAAAACACCCGCCTCCACCATCCTATTGATCTCCGCCTCCCCCATGAGCGACGACACCCACTCATTGTCACGGCTGGCTCCGGTGACTGCCTTCTTCGGGTTTCCAACTCCCCTCTTTGACGCCATCTCTCAGATCTGGTTCGGGATTTGCGGTGGAAGCGCGTATGAATCTGGAAGTGCGAGGGCTGAGGGAGAAGATGAAGTGGCAAAGTGGCAAAGGTGGGAGCGCAGGGTGTGGCGGCGTAGTTATAAAGCACTCCTTCCACCTTTTGCATTTGAGGGTTTTTAGGAAACCGCTCCACGATTTGCGCCTCTCCGAATTCACCAAAAAAGCATGGTGGGCCGTTACCTGGGCTTTCGCGCAACTGCATCCCGTATCGCCCATTTATCACTGCAATTTGTTACTACTCACCGAATATTCACCGACTTCTCCGCCATCTGTTATGGCTCAGTAATCGCTACTATACAACCATTACTCCGTTTTTTTCTCCACGATTTGATTTCTCCAAGGTTTCCACTTGTGGCTTGGGGACTACGTCATCAATACGACTTGGTTTCCTATCACACTAGGGACTTTCTTCTGGTTGCTGTTGTTTCTGACCCTGGCACCACGTGACTGCGTCACCTACTGTCAGGCTCAGGGACTAAGTGGGCACACTTCATCTTGCGGTGAATGTGCGTTTTTCTATTCAAGGCTCCGCCCGGGGACTGGCTGCATGCTCGGTTATTTTGGACCCTAGCACCACATGACTCTGTCACCTACTGTCAGGCTCGGGGACTAAGTGGACACACTTCACCTTGCAGTGAGTGTGTTTGCTTTAATTTGGAAGACTCCGCGCCTTCTAAAGTTAAAGAAGACTATCTCCCTTTCTCGTGGTCGGACTCTAAGTGGGCACACTTGGTCCACTGTGAGGAAATTTTTGATTTTGGACTTGAGCTCCTTACATCCTTATGGCAAGCCTAACTTGGGATAAACTGCTCGGCGATGGTTCACACTGCTCGGCGACGGTTCACAGCTGCTCGGCGACGGTTCACACTGCTCGGCGACGGTTTACAGCTGCTCGGCGATGGTTCACACTGCTCGGCGATAGTTCACAACTGCTCGGCAACTCATCACGGTGGTCGGACCATGAGTTTGACTGCTCGGTTTTGTTCGCACCTGCTCGGACAAGCTTAAGACGGTGTTGCACAACGGATACAAGGCGCTCGGGGACTAGCTGTGGGGGGTACGACCCCGGATACCCATGACAGACCACATGGGCTACGCCCCTAGGGGCGGCCCAGCCCGCAATATGAAGCCATGCGGGGCATGGCGCTGCTCGGCGTGTCCCGCAAGACATCGGGAAGATATCCGGAAGATACTACGAGATCTGTTAGGATACGTGTGATCCCATGATTCCTGTAATCTATTATTACTTTCTGGTTATCTCCTAGATCTAACCGACTTGTAACCCTGCCCCCGGACTATATAAGGCGGGCAGGGACTCCCTCCAAACACACGCAATATCATACGATAGCCAATATAATCCAACAGACCACAGGAGTAGGGTATTACGTCACGCCGACGGCCCAAGCCTGTCTAACTCTGGTGTCTTTGTTGCCTTCTTGTTCTCAATTACACGCATCTCTACAGATCAATCTACCTTCGTGGGATACCTCTCGGAGGACTGCCGACAATATTCTGTCGATAGTTATCAAATCAAGGAGCAGCAGTACTGAGTACTCCTAACAGCCACAAGTTGAAACCAACAGAATAAAAAATTATCAAAAAAAGAAAGTAAAAAAAGGAACGGAGGCTACCTCCCTCGGACCGTCCCATGTCATATGCTCTTTACCGGGGTAGCATCGTGATTTTCCAGTGACATTAGTTTCGTCACCTGAATTCTAGATGTACTTTTTTCTACGTCGGAGGGAGTAGGGGGGTGTTTGTTTGGAGTCCTAGCCAGTGTTAGCGTAAACGTTTAAACGGACTAAACGGTCACGTATCATTTAGCTATTCATTTGGGGTAAATGACCATTTAAACAGACATAATGGTGATTAAACATGATAAATGGCTGATTAAACGGACTAAACGGGCCAGCTCGACTGCTGGATGGTGAATAGAAAAACTGGCCGGTTTTGGGATCTGACCTAACCAGTTTTGGCTCATAGCGGCCTGAAACTCCCTTTTCTTTGTTTGGAGTCCAAATTTGATGTTCCAAATATATTTCTTAACGTCTTGATTCCAGGACATTGATGGTGGAGTCTATTACTCTTGTTGGCACATTTTCTCCATCTCTTTTGTTCTTTTTATTATTGCCTACCAAACATCTAGTTCTTCGTCATAGTACCCTCTAATTAGTTAATTAATTGTAATTAGTGCTTTCCTTGTTTGCTCCCTCGTAATGATCTTCAATGACATCTATATTATTTAGGATTAGTTTTCTTGTGATCTTCCTTAGCTTCCCTTACTACTGTGATTCTTTTACTAGCCTATGAATTAGATTGATTGGGTGAAGGTTAGAGACCTAGGGCTAACTAATTTTCCCCTTCTTGTAATGTTCAATGTTTTTTTTAGTTTTAGTTTTTTTGTTGTAACACAAATGTTTATTTGGTTGTTATGTACAGGTTTTTTATTCCTTATGAGTAGTCCATATAGATAATTTGTTATGAGAGAAAAACACTGTATCATGGCTGATAAGTCAAGCTGATAAGTTTAAGTGAACACGGTCTCTATTGACAGTGTTTCAGCTAGCTAGGAAATAGGACTGCTCTTATTGCTACATTATGGATGCTCTAAGGTGAACATGGAAAGCCTTTTTTTGTTTCTAATTCAACTTTTATTTTCTTTTCCTTTTGTCCTTGTGTGTGCCATTTATGGACACGACATTGTTCAGAGCTGTTGTATATATTAGAGATATGAAGGCACACCATCTAGGCGGCCTTTCAGGGTGTCCACGTATGTTCCATTTAGTTGGTGCGTTAGATAGAAATTCCACGACTCAGATGAAGCGCGTCACAACTAGCCTTCCTCCGTGCATTCGACAGTGGATAGATGAAGCAAGTGGACGCATTCAATGAAAAGGCAGTGATGAGTCGACCCATCTCAGATAAAAGCAGCCTTCGCTGTCGACCTCTGGTTGGGCTGGCTGAAAAATATCTGCCTCTCCACTCGCTTCTCCCTGGCTCCGCTCTCTACCTCACTGCTCCTCCCTCTCTCTCTTCTTTGTGGTGCGGGCATCCGGATGGACGGATCCGACGGAGGCTCTAGTGGGCGGCACAGCGGCCCCGGCGTGCGGCCTCACCTAGGGCGGGCCCCGCGCGGAGGCGGCGCGGCGACGCGGGGCGAGCGCGCAGCGTGGCGGCGCAGCATCCCGGCATCATGGCCTCAGCAATGGCGGGCTCCCACGCGGAGGTGGCGCGGCGGTGCTGGGTGAGTGCTCTCCCCGGCACGGTGGTGCAGCGGCAGGGTGGGCCCCAAGGGTGGACGTGAGCTCAGGCGGGTCCCCCTGTCTTCTTTACCTGCACGGCTGCACCATGGGCTGCTCACTGGTGGCTGCTCCGGCGACTCCATAGCTGGATCTGGTGCCTCCATGCCCGATCCGGTGCCTCCATAGCCAGATCCATCCATCCTGGTAAGTCTCCTCATCTCCTTTCTTCTTGTTTGCCTGCTTCTATTTTCTTTAAGTTCTTGATTTGCTGGTAGTTATCCTCTCACCAAGAGATTTGTCAAGTTTGGTTCCAGCTGAACGAGTCCACTACCACTAATATGCCAGATATTTGAATTTAATTTTTGCTGTTTAGAGTTCTGCTATTTATTTGCTCATGTGCCTGCTAATTAAAGGATTTTTTTAGCATTTCACAGGAGCTCGACCCACTGTGGTAAAGAAGAGCACTAATTATGAATTGAACAAAGAACTTACACTCTACAGTTCTATTAGACCGGTATGCATTCACCTCCATATTTTATCTCCCTTTCCGTTCTTAATTTATCGTTTGTGTTCTTTTCCCTTTGTCCTTTCCAAACTAAACTAATTTTGGCGGATGTGGCAAATATTTGAATAATTTATGATGTTTAGAGCTCTGCTATTTAGTTCCCTGTGTGCCTGGGGATATAATTTATTTTGCTGTAAATTTAAGGTACCCCTATATCATGTTCTAAAAAATAGGCGTTGGACATGCAACCAGCTAATTTGTTTTGATGTAAATTTAAAAAGCTGCCATACATATGCACTTCCTGTGGTATTGTATTGTGATTAGCAAGTTTGTAACCAACATATTTGGATCTGAAATATGGTTTTAGGTGCTATGGAAAACAATGGACAAAGCCTACAGGTGTGAAGACAAATTGGCTCCAATCGAAGAGAATATGAGAGAGAGCATCTCAGCAAGCAGAGCAGGTCCCAACTGGTACAAGAAAATGGATAACATGAGTGCAAGGTACCCCAACAGCAAGATGGTGATGCCCTATTCAATCCAGTCACTCAAAATACTTAATTCGTTTTGATAGATATGCATGTCTCATGTGTTTAGTTTGACACTTTGAATTTTCCATTGCTTTAAAACAATAAAGTGTGCCTAATTGTTCTATTTTTTCATCCCATTTACCAGATCTGTCCATCCCACCTCGCTGCTGGATCCGTTCATTCCCTCTCCAGATCTCTGTGTAATACTGGATGTGAGGCTTCCCTTTGTTACTCTTCGTTGTGGCGTGAGTAAGCTCTCTGTTTTGGTAGGTTTCCTTGGTCTATTATAATTTATACATTTTCGCTTTTCTTGTCTCAGATTCGTTTTTCGTGCTTTGTGCTTAGTGTATCGATCTGTGAGCGATTTGTGAGAAAATATACCCTGATAGCGTTCAAGCAGCCTGTTGGAAATATTGCATGTAGAACCAATTTGGACTAATCTTGCAGCAACTGAGTGACCTATGTATTAACCTTGTGTTAGTATCCCATTCCATGTTTATGTTTATCATATCTCAGGTCATATTATTTGTAGGTTAGCAGCTTATCTTCTTATTTAAAGCATTCTATTTCCCCTGTTTAATTTTCTTTCAAACAAATTTTCTCCTGATAACATATGCTTGCCAGGGAACTGCTGCTCTCCCTTCCCTCCTCTCCCCCTCCTGAATTTCTTGGAAAAGGGAAAGTAGCACAATTTGAGAAGCTATTTATACTTAAAATGAAATAATATAGATCTACAAGCAAATATGTCTTCATCTCATTTTATATATGCCATAGCACATTTTAGTAATATTTTCATGGCTGAGTTCCATCCCCTCTATATAAGTTTGCTTGTGTCAGATAGAGTCGATGCATTAGAGCGTAGTCCCAAAAGATCTCTACATCTGACTGCTTGCATTACTAAATTGCAGCTTGATTTTTGTTGCTCACTCTTCAGGAATTGCCTTGCTGGATTGCCACTTTACATAGTTCCTTATTAGCATTTCCAAATAATTTCCTGCGCGCCTGCACCTGTGCAACTGTGGGCTCCTGCCTGCTCCTTTGACCCTCTGCGGCTCTGCCTTTTGTCGATCCGCTGTGTCTGGTGTTTTTTCGATTTGGTATGTGGAGTGGGCTGCAGCCTGTGGTGATTCATGATTTGGAAATTTGGTGATGGCTGGGGTTGGGAGACGTGATGGCTGTGGTAATTCTGATTTTGATTTCGTGTGTGAGGTAGGATGTGGTGGTTTCTGATTTTTTACGTTTGGATTTGGTGATGACAGGTTTTGTACCAAATATTATGGCACTAATGAATGATGACGGCAATGCACGATGTATGCTTCTTAAAGGTTTGCCAGCTGCTGGAATTTTGAAGCTCATAGCTCAACCTGAAATGGTACTACCAATGCTCCTGTCATTTTTTTCTTGGTTTTCATCATGTATGCATTATATAAGTTACTAAATATTTTCGTGCTTACCTGTAAATAAGTTGCACATGTGCTAAGTGATTGGAGCTTTGAAATATTAGGTTTCAGTTATAGGAGTTTGGGACTGTCCATAATTTCAATACTCCATTTTTTTTTAAAAAAAAAGTGGACAGGTGGGAAAGCTACATATTATATTGATACAGAAGAAGTTAGACCCTGAATAACTTCATATGGAAAAGCTGCAAAATTTAGATATATTGCATAATGTATTCGGCCACTACCACCGAATTAAAATGGTTTGAACTGAAATAACTCTGAATATGTGTTGTGCCATGTTGAACTTTGTGCTGTAAGAAGCAGTTCGGGATTTCTCTGATTACGTTTTGGATACAACCCACAGTTTTAGGTCTCCTAAAATAATATCTGAAGTTTGCTTCGATCTATCAGCTTGTGAAGTTCACGATCCTGGTTTCAGTAGTCTATTAGCGAGTTGGCTGATTTATAATATGTAATCAGTGGGCTTTGATGTAGTACAATAGTGCTTAAGGGGCTCACGGTTTTGGACTATTGGTGAGCCCAGTAACACATTCATTTTGCTTATGGACTATTGGTTTTTATTTAGAACTTTCTTGCCTTATCTTTCTAGCTATAGTACCAACTACATATGATTCACATGTATATACAGATACTTATATATTTGCTCCCATGTCTATCGTAGGGTAACATGTATGGTGAAATCCTAGGTCCTGAGGTGGAAACCAAGAAGCACTCATACAGGAGGATGACATCTACGTTTTCAGTAGTTTCAGAGTTTCAAATGCAAAATTGGGTTATAGACCTATTGACTCCCACTGTATGGTTGAATTTACAATGCGCACAACGGTCTCTGTTGTCCTCATGTGCTGGTGACACAAGAATTTTTCTTATTGAGTTTATAGACATCCAGTGTGTTCCTTTCATTTTTTAACCTAATAGGGATACAATTATAGATACCATTGGATTGCTGGTGGAAGTGTCGGAGCCTTACATGCTTCACCTACCCAACAAACCTGCTCCTACACTCACCAGGCACATATCTTCAGAGATATAAGGTTATGTCTGTTTATTGTTTGTGGATTGTGTTTAGCGATGTGCTTACACATGAATTGCTCCTAAGTAATAATTGTCGTGGTATATGCAGCTGCTCGGAGGTGCTAGAGATCAGAGGAACCTCAGAAGCTGATGCCACTTTCCTTAAGAGCTATGTCTAATCATCTGCTACTGTACTTCTGCTATGTGCGGTATGCTGTGGTGTGCTATCTCAGAGACTGTGCCTCCTTGGTGTTCTATCCGAAGACTGTTTCGTGTAAAATTATGTACTATTTGGACATCTACCGTCCCGGTGTGGGACTGTTTCATGTAAGATAGTACTATTTAGACACCCTCAGTCTCATGTAATATGTAGGCTATGAACATCTCATAACTGTTTTAGAAACTCAGTTTGAGATTTGGCACGCGTTTGCCGTGTTGTTGGCCTAACTGTGGTCTGAGTGGTGGAAACAAATACCTCCTGTGATAGAGCCTATCATATTCATTCTTTATCAACATTATTCCATTTCCTAGATAGAGTTGCGGCCATGACTTGCGCGCACAACATTGTGGTTGCTCTTAGATTATGTTTTCGATGGTGTTTCAATTCCACGACTAAGTGAACAGTAGCCTGCTCACAACATAAAAGCAGGCAACCACGGGACATATATAATGTGTCTGCTGGTTGTGCTTCAATGGAACGTTGGCATGGTTAGGATGGTCGAATTACAGACACATGAGAAAGAAATAAAACGGTTTTGATGACTTGGTCCTTCGTTGCCCGATGCCCGACAACGCCGCGTGCGCCGACCCCACCACCATCGTCGTCGCAGCGCACCAGCGCCCGGACGCCCCTCGCCGACTGCGGCAGCTCACACGCCGCCATGACAGCGGGTCCCACCTCCCACCTTCCCTCCCTCTTCCTTCTCCATGCATGGCAGCAGCACGAGCAGCACAACCGTATATGCGCAGCAAATAGAGCAAGGCAAGCACGCACGCAGACAACCACCACATTTACCATGCACGCACCAGCAACACCTTATTACCTTTAACCACGCTAACTAGCCGCCGTCCATTTGCATGCACCATGCAAAGTTAGCACGCAGGCACAAGCAAAGGCCTCAGCAGCATGCACGCGGTTTGTACTCGCATGCGTGCCGACCATCACGCTACGAGCCACCAGCCATGCATGCTGAGCATCCACCCCCCCCCGCTACATGCCGCACCGCCCACCTGCAACGTCGTCCCATCGTCCTGTGCAGCCATGGTGCCACAACGACAACATTAATGGCGAATAGCTGAGCACCGGTGGCATAGCTCCTCCCCGGCCGCAAGTAGCGAAGTATGAACCTAAAAAGAATGGAGGTGACCAAATTTGAACTAACTTTTCCAACGCCTTGGAAGCGTAAACCGTGTCTGTAAGATTTTGTATGGTCCTGACAAAGTAGAAGGCAATTCCTGAGGTTCACATCACGCTATCTCTGGCCGCATCTTTAAAACCACACCCTCTATCTCATTGATTAAATTTAAAATTGTCTGACATATTGAAAAGTGAGAATTATATTCATTTTAGGACGGAGAGAGTACTTAAGTGTTAACACTCAAAATTGTCCACGAATAAAGTTTTATAGTCCACTAAAAGCACGGTAAAGACCCGCCAAAAAAACACGGTAAAGATGAAGCAATAAATGGTGGTCCCCGGAGAATTTATACGACGAGTGCAATAGACTGAACGTGCAAAGTATATAACACAAGATGGCGAGTGCCTCCCTAAGCTATCCAGAAATTCACTCAATAAATTTGAAAGCACTGGACATCTTCACCTACGCAGGGTGGGTTGAAAGCAGGTGGACACATTTAATGCCTCCCCTCCATGCTACCATCACATAAAAACAAGTCAGGCAGGTGGACACATTTAATGCCTCTCCTCCTTACCATCAGATAAAAACAATTCACCGACCATGTAGGAACATTTATACTTACACATGCATCCATGCATCTAAGAGACGGCTTGGGTTGCGTGCACGTTGCTCCTGAGGTGGTCGGTGGTTGGGGTTGGTCGCCATTAATACGGCTCCCTAGCCAGTGCAGGTTCAACTTCCCAGCCGTGCAACGTCCCATCATCCCTTAGCACCTCCGTGTCCACCTCACCATGGCAAACATCAGGGCAATCGCTGTGGACTATGGCCAAAGATCTGCTGCCTTCCTTGCACTGCTCGTGTGCCCTACACTACCAGCAGCACCATCAACATAAATGAGGAAATAAAGCTTCGAAACCTATTTCTAAACTAAAACTTGACAATAAATTCTTTTCAAAAAGTTAGGACGTTACATGCGAAGTTAAGTAGCCCTATTACTATGGTTATGTATCCAGGATAGATGGCACTCTGCTGACTTAGGTAGGCTTAATCAAGTTCTCTGCAGGTACACTGACCCCAAGCATAGTCCGATAGTATCGACTAGCTACAGAGAGAGATCGGTGTGCCAAAAATCTAAGAACGGTTGCCCTATATGTTGGCAACAGTAAAAGGACGTATAGGATGTGCATTCATACATATCCTATTTGTGCATTGTAGTGCCCGTATTCTTGTAGATACACCATCCATAGGTGTCACGTGGGTTGTGTGGTGCACGCCTGACTCGTTCCTATTTTGGAGTTAATGCTAAACTGTGGCTTTGTGCTTCGCGTCGCCTGTGGTTCACGCCTGCCATGACCCGCGTCTCCCCGTACTCTTTTCTGGGCTCTTGTCAGAACCTTGTCTTGCAGACGTATTAGTCATTAATGTCCTCGGACATCGCTCGCCTCGAACGCGCGAAAAATTTGGTCGATTCATTTATAGTGATCTCATGCTGGAACCTTGGTGGACCGTGCCAGGATCACTGACCACTCTACCTTTATAAGCAGGGTTCGCTTTGTCGACACCTACCAGGTTGTGGCCCGCAAAGCCTTGCAGTACCTTTGCTAGATCTATGAAGAGCCCATTGCTCGTACCCCCATGAGGTTCTTTCCACCTTTGGAAAAGAATTGACGGGCATGGAGGGCTCGCATGGAGGCTTTGCAAGGGCGGGATGCGCAAGAAGATAGTCCTACCGCGGTGCACTTGACCACGTACCTGCTTGCTTTGGATGAGCAGTATGACCGGCAAGCCTTAGAGCTGAGGAAGTGCCTTCAGCAAGCCGAGGAAGTCGAGATCTTCTCTAGGATGCTCCAGGTGTAGCTTGATGAAGTGCATGCCAGTGCGGCAGCCGCTGAGAGTCGAGAGACTACCATGTCGGAAGCTCTGAAGGAGGCTGAAGATCGACATGCCCATCAGTTGGGAGAGGCCTACCTTGTCACCAGGGCCAAGCTTAGGACGCTGGCTACTGAACGGCAGGATCCCTTGATCATAGAGGGGATCCCTGTCCACCCGCCAGAAAGAAGGAGAACCGGTGTTGCAGTATCACTAGCACCTCCACCCTCAGAAGTGTTAGAAGTAGAACCTTTGATTCCTCTCACTCAACCGTTGCGAAGAGAGGAGGCAGATCCATAGCCAGGGCGGTAGAAGAATCCGTCAAGCTCGGGAATGAAGATGCGTGGTCCAAAGTAGATTAGTTACCTTGGGATGATGTACCCGTAGTTAGTAGTGTATTTCATCGCTGTCCACTGTTGTTGTAATCTTTTCGTTGTATTTCGTCCGTAGTTGTTGAGGTAGTCCGATCGTAGGAAAGGTGAACGATGTGTCGAGAATGGGAGAGTAAGTGCTTGTATGTTGTACCAGCATAAGGACATTCAAAATATGCATTTTATTTATTTTGCTCTGTTATTGCGTCCATCTACCGTAAGTCTTGTTAGACGTGCTTAGGGTTTTCGAGGGCGATGTTAAGTGGGTTACAAGAGAAATTACCATTCGGATGCGAGCAGACCAGCAGTGATTGGATAGCATAGGACACTGTATCAACTAATTGTGGATGTCCCAGCAGAACACTTGAATCTCTTTAAATCAAATCCATTATTGGATTTGAAGTCCTTGTCCCTTGTTGCGAAAGGAACCCTTGTTGTTTGAATCTTCCCGTACAATACTCCCCTGATTCTGTGGTCTATGACCCCACCGTCTTCATTGCGTGTAAGTTGGTAGTAGTTGCCTGGTTAATAGCTTATGGTACCATGATGAAACCGAGGGCCCCTATGAAACAGCTGCCACATGGTGACGCTACTCGACACGTGCTGGTATCGAGGTTGTTGACCAAGTACCTTTACCAAGTTACACCGCCATACCACTTTTGATACAAATATTCGGGTGTTTGAACGGAAAATCCACAATGGGTTGATGAAATAGTGTTCTCTCAAAGTAAACAAGAGGAGGTGGTTTCAGAGGAAGCATGTATGTTGCGATCTCACTTCATACAAAGGTTGGCGCATATTGTGGACAAGGAAGGGAAGGAAAGAAGAACACCTAGGAAAAGTTAGCCTTGGGTAGTAGGGAGTGCTTAGAAAAGCCTGAGTGGATGTCAAGTCCAGTACCGGACCCCCTCCCTTCTTTCTTCTTTTGGGGACACGGCCGCCCGCACGCCTCCCTCGTCGAGCGAACCCTCTCTCCTCTCCTTTATTCCCCCTCCGCTCGCTTGCGCAGGGAGCGCGCCATGGCCGACTTTATCCCCACAGCATGAACCGACAGTGTATCCCATCAATGCCATCTCCACTTCCGGTGCGCTGCGCCCCATCTCTGTTCGCCACTATAAGATGCCCTTGGTCCTTGCTCTTCTTCTTCATCCCCATCCCTCTCGAATCTGAAGCAGAGCTATGAGATCCAGTCGTCATTGTAGAACTAGGTTCGTCTGACAGAGGCGATGGTGTAATCTGAGAAAAAGGTATCTGGTTTTTGAATAAGTTCAAGTCTACCCTTGGTTAGTTTGGTCTTAGGGTTCACGATGTTTGACTTCTCAGTCTCCTGTTTCTGGATCTGTTGGTCATACGTCATGTTTTGGATAATCATTATCGTGTTGTTTCTCCATTGCCCTCGTCTATCCCGACTTCTGGAGTAAGCCTTGATTGTACTAGGTTGCTCTTAACCATGTAACTTTAAATCCCGGTGTAATTTAGTGTTCGAAGTCATGTAATCTTTCGTGTAATTCTAGATTTACGAAATGAGTTGTAGTTTCGCCTAAGAGGAGTGGATCCTAATTCACTCTTTTGTAAACCCTCGCGTTAGGAGACGTACTTGTGTTGTAGTTTTTGCTCTTTCCACCTATAATGTAATCCTAGCAAATGTTGTGCTTTGAATCTAAGTGTGTTAGTTGCTTAAGCCCAACTCCATCAAATACTTCTTTCCACTAACATGTCATTGATTTGCTGGTCTAGAATATGCACCATGTAATGACAACTAACATCTATGTTCGTTTACAACATTATAATGAAAAAACCATGTTACCTTTCCCATATTTTTTCCATTTAATGTACCAAGTAGACCAACCTTTCGTAGCAACGCGATGAGAAAACATGTTAGACATATGAGACATATTTTCTAAGATTTTTCCTATACCAAGCACATCACCCGCAGCGAAGCACGGGCAGCAGTGGCTAGTGATTATGAAGCCACGCCAACATTACAGTGGATGGAATCCGTGTGCGTAGACTTTCAAGTCTAGAGGGATAATTAAGGCAAATACTATACATTATGTCGTTAATAGACGAAGCATACAGTATAGCCTTATTATTATCTATGCATGGTTAAAGTTTACACCTTAATCGTATCAGTCATGTTTATCAGTTATGATACAGTGTTTTTCTCATATAACAAAACAGCATCAGTCGACTTATAAGCCACATAAACGACCAAGCGACACATGGTGTTAAACATCTGCTAAGGATCGGAGCTGAGTGTGAACTCTAGCTAGCTGGCCAGGACGACCAGAAGTCCAGAGCAGAGCAGAGCAGAACGCGATGAGCACGGGACGCCGGGCCGGGCCGTGGAGACGACTTGGGCTGTACCAGAACCAGAATAATGCGATGCGCCGGTCGGGCCGTGGCCGTGGCCCGTGGGGCGGCGGCGCTGCAGGTCGGTCGGTGTGCGTCGTCGCCTATCCTCAACAATCAACATGATGGATGCTGGCATGCAGCATGCATGCTGCTCGCCATGTCGCCCTGATGTCAAAAGCGAAGTCGAGTCCATCGTGTCTCTTGACGATCATGCACCACCCCTGCTACTGCCGATCACGTACGCCCTCATGCCCTTATCCTTGGGCCTAGCTAGCCTGCATGCCCTCCAGGCTCCAGCAGCCCATAATCAGCCTAGCAGCAGCACCAGGGACGACGTGTCGTCAGTCGTCACCGTGCGTCCGGACCGGCCGGACGCCATGCCCGGGTTCCTCCTGGCCTCCCCGATCACTAGGGCCACGGACAAGAAGAACCTGGGCATGTTCGATCAGCTCAGCGCCCAGGGAGACACGATAGGAGACCTAGCTAGCTACTCGACCGATCTACTACATCTACTCTTACAAATATAGCCGGTGCCCGTCGGGTAGCAAAGCATCGATGCCCGCCCCCCTGCAGGCTACCCGGCCACCTTTCGATTTGTCGTCCTAGTGTCCTACAAGGCTACAAGTCAAAATCCCGGCCCCTCACGGCCTCACCCACTCTAATCCTTCTGGGGAAGGGATTAACTGAAATCTTATTTCTTGTGAAGAAAACGAAAAGAAAGGGCTTCCTTCCTGTGTCTCTGACTTGCTTCAAAACCGGAACAAACATCCGGACATCCTAATTCTAAGAGTAAGTACAGGCGACGTGGGCCCACGTGACGAGCGTAGAGCTTCAGGTGTCTATTTTTTCCTCAAATAGACAAAAGATTTACGCATCATTATAATTAAGATAAAATAGTTTGACCATACAAACAACGCACTTTTGGCGAGCGTCCTACGAAGTCTACAAAATTACAGCTGAGGACTGGACCATCGTATCGTACAGATTCAAATTTTGATCGATATTATATAACACAAATGGTAGAAAACCGAGATAATGACAGCTGACACATCCTAGGAAGTGGGCTTGCGCCTCTGCTGTTGCTAGCGCAACTCATTTCTGATGTCTGGAAAGAGCGCTCCTAGCTCTTTGACGTTGGAAGGGTTCGGCGCCCCAGCCTCGTGCAAGAGTGAACGATGGACGACAGTAATCTAGCTTCAAGCGTCAGGCGTCAGGTGAACAAAGCTGATCAAAGGGGGCAACCTCCTTTTAGTTAGTTTCCTCGCTCAGGCAGGCTCAGGCTCAGCTCACCCTCTCTTTCTTCTCCGTGTGCCCTCCGGTCTTCTCTTCTTCTCCGTACAGTGGGCCGGATTCTGTTTCTCATTTAGTAGAGATTACAATTTGACAGCCATGATCGCAGATTGCTAGGTTGGTGGTAGCGTACAGTTCGTACAACCCACAATGGTTTGTCCACGTGCACGGTGGCCATTTTTCAGGGGACAGAAAGAAACTGCCAGTACTTTCTAAAGTGCAGAAAAAAGGACCTTAATTATTCCTTGTTGGCAGCCAGCAGAAACCCTCGGTCCTCCTTCACAGTTCACAGTTCACACTGCTGCGCGACAGTTTGCAGCCATCTCTCCCCCGTCCACTGCCATCCAAGGCATCCACACAATTGACAATTCCCTGTAAAAGAGAGAGAGAGCGCCCCGAAAGGACGATGCAGCGGCTGTCTGAAACTGAGCCATGGAAAATCTGTCGCCAAGAACGGGGCCCCGGCCCTGCATATTGTGATTATTCTCAAGTCAGGAGCACCAAACATTCCGTGACTAATTAGCTCGCCAGATTCCATAAGCCAAGTTCTAGCTACTACTACTAACAGAAGTTACTGGGAAGTTGAGCCTGTAAAAAGTGACAGGGCTTGCCTGAACTATATAAAGCAATATCGCAAGTTGTTGATCAAATAGCATGTGCGTAGCAGGAGAACTATTGAAAATCTAGCATGTAAAATATTCGAAGACCTGGATGATGCTTCTACATACAGCTCTCGGGAAATAAGATGGAATTATTTACGCTTATGTATGTAAAGTAGCATCATTGGGTGAGATTATCTTATGCAGTAATGCATTGTATTCGCTGGTCGAAAACACTTGCCACTTTGGCCACAATTAGGGTTGAGGAATCACCAGGCCACATGGTCTGCAAAATCCTTCCTTATAGTTGCATGCGTTCCTGTGTGCTAGCACTATGCTGTTCGTTTTATTCAGATGCATTCAGAAGCTTGCAGACAAAATATTTTGCACCTATGTTTTACTTGAGAGTCAGAAGAGGAAATAAAGGCACGGCACCAGCATATGCTCTAGATAGAACAGCATTTCAGCAATCTCTCGCAGAACATTTGGATTCGCTAGCTAGCCTTCACTCTTTGGTAAAAACCATGGATTGGACAGTCAGAAAAACGTATACAAATCAACCTGAGCAAATAATATCTATGCTTCCACTAGTGAGGGCTATCTGCTATGAATCCATCCAATCAGTTAACGGGTGTTCATTTTTTTAGAGCGTATTATTCCAAGCAACTGTCGCAATGTGGAGGTCCTTGTTTTTTTTTCTTTATGTAAACACCAACAGGTCCGGTGAATCCGTGTCACATTGAACAATCGATCGCGCCTTGTTCTTATCTACCAAAAGTGTCATTTGCCATGAAGGAAAAGGAATGAAAGAAATGGCTCGTTCGCCAGGAGGATTTGATGCTCTACCCCCAGTCCCCCTCAGGGAATTCTTTTCCACAGAACAAAGAAAGAAAGGATGAGAGTTGAGAGACAAGTTTATGTGACCTGTATAATTTGCCGGGAAAATTGAATCTTGCAGGTCACATTTGATCACATTTTAGGGATTCATTTCCTTGTAAAAAAGATTGGGGACTGAGATTCCTTGATGCCAGTGTGGCCTTGTGGAACAAGAATTGTAGGTCTTTTACAGCCTTATGTTTTCAAATTAAAATCTGAATTTGAAAAGATAAGCATATTTGAGAAAAAAATTTAAAAGAGAAACAAATCAGAGTTCTGAAAAATACATGTAACTCACTAACTGGCTGAAATTAGCAACACCTGGGCCAAAATTTACATTTTTACTTGGATGAAATTTGAATGTTTGTTTGTCTGGTAGTAAGGTTTCATTTCACAGGTACACCCTATAAAACAGTTATGGGTGGTAATCTGCAGAAAAAATGATGATTAGAAAACTTCCCGCTTCTTTCTATTCTATTGAGATGACAAAAAAGATTGTTGGTTTCTCAGCCATATGTGTTGCTACTTTGAAAAAGAAAATAGCAACTAGGCATTGCAACATTAATTAGTTGGCAATTTGGCATGATGATAGTATGAAGCTGCATATATATAGTAAAACTAATGGTGCCATCGCTCTAAGAAACTAAGCAAGATTACTTCATCATATTTCTGATACGTGGCATTTGTTATATCTATGCCAAGTTGGCGTTAGATACCGGCTGTTTGCCTTTTCTTTCCTATTTTTCTCAAAAGAAATCAAGTTAGATAGCAGCTGTTTGCTTTCTTATTAAAAAGAACTAAGAAAAATGTGCCAAACTGTTGATAACTATGCATGAGAACAAAAGGTGATATATCAGGTGGTGTGCACACGGCACTAGCTTTCAGTTTGTATGTGCAATTAAAATTAGGGTGCCTGAATTTTAGCTTTCTTTCATATGACGGTTCTGAGAATAGGCACAATTTATACTAAAATTTCAGATTTAGTTTGTTGCAATTTATATAGGTTTCGAGAATAAAAAACCGTTTAGACAAAATTGCTACTTGACAAAATCTAATCTATGTTGGCACATAAACAATTAACAATTTACAATTCTTGCTATAGTCAGACATGGACAAAAAATTGATATATCATGATACAAAAGCAAATAACAAATCAGAAAATTAACAAATTATTTTTACTAGTTGGTTGTACAAGAGTGTTACTTGAAATCATCTTAAAATTCAGATATGTGAAATATATGAGTGTACAAGAGTGTTAAAATTAAGTATACTTGGGCTAGAAATTCTTGTTTTCATTCCTTTTGAAAGCATCTAGGCCCCTAAGTGGATTTCGGTGATTAATGTCAATACAAGATTACTATGACTAACGTGTGTTTTGCAGAGGCAATTAAGTTAGGTCATGGTAATGGAGATCGATTGGGCAATTGAGGTTGTCATGCCCCTACGATGGAAATCGTTTCGGTTTTCAAAGGATGGACGACAAGGTTAAGGATAACTAGTTCTAAGTGTCAATTGAAGTTGGAGAGACACTTAGAGTAGTTTAGGACTTTGTTTTTCCTTTGGCCGTACTATGAAGGGGGGTATGAACGGGTAGCTTGACCTAGTTGAGTCTAGTGAGTTAGGTGTGGTGCACACTTGTTAAAACTAGCTCTAGGTAGCTCCTATGAATGCCTAAGATCCTTTGGAGCAAACTTCATTCACATATGATCGAGAGTTGGAAGTGAATGGAGGGTCAAATACTGACCGGACGCTGGCTCCGGTGCGACCGGACGCTGGCCGCAGGGTCCGGTCAGTTCATTTGACTGAGGAGAACAAGTCTGGAGTGACCGGACGCTGGAAGGTCGTGTGACCGGACGCTGGGGGCCAGCGTCCGGTCGACTCCAGTAAGGGTCCAGACTTGAGAAAGTGTGACCGGACGCGTCCGGTCAGTGGTGACCGGACCCTGAGTATCCAGCGTCCGGTCGATTACAGTAAGCATCCAAGATCGACCGGACGCGTCCGGTCAGTGCTGACCGGACCCTGTCAGCGTCCGGTCATCACTTGGAAACTGTTGCGCGGGTTGAACTGACCGGAGCGTCCGGTCAATATGATCGGAGCGTCCGGTCATCCCGCAGAAGCTCATAACGGTTCGTTTTTCAGGCTGCCTTATAAATAGAAGCTCCACTCGAGTGTGGAGTGACTTTTGCTCATTCCAACAGCTGAGAAACACGTTTGTGAGTGCCAAGAAGAGCAAGGTCCTAGTGAGGTGTTTGTGATTTGAGAATCCAAGAGTGAAACCTCATTAGTGAATCAAGAGTAGACAAGTGTGCATCCATCTTCTCATTAGGCTTCGCGTGGTCAAGTGAGAGTTCGTGCTTGTTACTCTTGGTGATCGCCATCACCTAGACGGCTTGGTGGTGATTGGGAGCTTGGTGATCACCCGGTGAGCTTGTGGGTGACCCAACTCAAGTTGTGAGCGGTTTTGGGTGATTCGCCCATGACGGAGTGTCGAAGAATCAACCCGTAGAGAGCACTTGATCCTTGCGCGGATCAAGGGGAGCTACACCCTTACGCTGGTGCTCCAACGAGGACTAGTGGAGAGTGGCGACTCTCTCGATACCTCGACAAAACATCGCCGCGTTCCTCTCTCCATTTACTTTGAGCATTTACTTTAAGTATTTACTTTGAGCAATTCACTACTCGTCTTTACATTCATAGAATTGCTATGCTAGAGTAAGTTTGGAACATAGGTTGCAAGTCTTTTGTGCGTTGATTTGATAGAAACACTTTGTCTAGGCACAAGGGGTTAATTGGGCTATCCGTAGGATTTGATTATTGAAAGAAAATTTAGAATTAGCCCAATTCACCCCCCCCCTCTTGGGCATCTTGATCCTTTCAATTGGTATCAGAGCCTCGTGCTCACGTTTTTAAGCCTAACCGCTTAGAGCAAGATGTCTCACGGGGATGGACCTCCTCCTATCTTCGAGGGGGATGATTTTCCATATTGGAAAATTCGCATGGAGGCTTACCTAGAAGCTCTAGATGTTGGAATTCTTAGAGCCGCCTCTCAAGGGTTCCCAACACCTAAGAATGCCGCACAACTCCAAGGCGATGAAGTAAACTATGAAAAATGGAATGCAAAGGCTCGCAACACCATCTTTAGAGGCCTTTGCAAAGATGTGTTCAATCGTGTAAGGAACCACAAAGACGCCCATGCTCTATGGTCGGATGTTTGTGCGCTCCATGAGGGAACCAAGAGTGAGCGTGAGGAACGCTATCATCTTGTGATTAAAAAGCTAAATTCTTTTGAGATGCTTCCCAAAGAAAGTGCTAATAAAATGTATTCTCGTTTAAATGTTCTTGTAGAGGAAGTCAATGGGCTTGGACTTACTCAAATGTCACCATCCGACGTTGTGAGAAAGATCTTGAGTGTCCTCCCCATTGACAAATATGGGCACATTGTGACCGTGCTACATCAAGGTGATCTTTCCGCCGCTACACCGACACAAATCTTGGGAAAGATAAATGCTCATGAGATGTACATGCACATCACGCCACAAGATGGCTCATCCTCTACAAAGAAGAAAGAGAAGGACTTAGCATTCAAAGCTAGCCAAGATAAGGGCAAGGCAAGACTTGAGTATGAGAGCTCAAGTGATGAAGATGATGAAGAAAGTCTTGCTCTCATGGTGAAGAAGACCGCCAAGATGCTAAAAAAGCTAAACAAGAGTGGCATCAAGTTTGACAGCAAGAAGAAGAAGTTCTTCACTAGCTCAAGAAGAAAGCCAATCTCCGAGATGGATTGCTACAATTGTGGCGAACTTGGCCACCTAGCTCATCAATGCACAAAGCCCAAGAAAGACAAGTTCAAGAACAAGGGCAAGAAAGATGATTCAAGTGATGAAGATGAAAAGAAAAAGAACAAGCCATACAAGAAGAGAAATGGCAAAAAGAGAGACTTCTACAAGAAGAAGAAGAGTGGCAAGGCCTATATTGTCGGTGATTGGCTCACGAACATTGATTTATCAAGTGGATCATCCGATGATGAGAGTGACAATGAGAAGGTGGCCGCCATTGCTATTGATCTTGCATCCTCACCGCCACCATCGCTATCATCATCTACACACCTATGCCTTATGGCCAAGGGTGAACGCAAGGTAACTAAAAGTGATGATAGTAGTGATGATGAGCAAGCTAGTGATGATGATAGCGATAGCGATGATGATTCACCCACATATGATGATCTTGTCAAAATATTAAGAAAATACACTAAGATCATTAGAAAGAGTAGAGCTACAAATGAAAAACTTGATGCTAAAAATGATTCACTCTTAGCTAAGTGTGATACATTAGAAAAGACTAATGATGAGCTCAAAGAAACAAATGATTCTATATCATCCAAACTCAAGGAGCTCAAATCTTCTAAGAAAGAGGTTAAAGATAAACATGATAAACTTGAGTGGGTGCACAATGAGCTTATCACTAGTCACAACAAGCTAAAAGATGAATATACAACTCTAAAGATCAATTATGATACCCTTGTTATTGCACAAGAATTCTTACCAAATGAGCCACATGTTGCTACTAACCATGTTGTTAAGATTGATATAGCTACCTCATGTGATGATTTAATTGATGAGAGCATTGAGCATGGATCTAGTAGCAAAGGCAAGCAAGTGGTTGAGTGCAATGACTATGATGAGTATGTCAAGCTCAAGAGTGACAATGAGAAGCTCATGAAAGATCTTGAAGAGATGAAAAGTCACAACACCATTGTGATAGAAACTCTTGATCATGACAAAGATTTGATCCTTGAGAATGAGAAGCTAAAAAAAGAAAACAAGAAACTCAAGGAAGAGAAGAACAATGATATTCTCAAGAAAGAGAACAAGAAGCTCAAAATGGAGAAAGAGCATCTCAAGGTGGGATTGAGCAAGTTTGCTAGAGGCAAGCATCTCCAAAGTGAGCTACTCATGAATACCGTCATGAAGATGGATAGAAGTGGCATTGGATATATGGCAAGTGTAGAGAAGAAGGCTCAAGCTCAACACCAACAATCAAAGCCAAATCTAAAGCCAAAGAGATGTTTTGAGTGTGGACAAGAAGGCCACTTTGCTCATGAGTGTCAAACTCCACCACCACAACCCTTGCCCAAGCATGCTAGACCCTTTGCTTTCAATGCTCACTACATGCTTAGAAAAGATTCTAGTGGAAAGATGAAAGTCATGTTCTTAGGACCCCCCAACAAGAGTAGGCCTAAGAAGATTTGGGTGGCTAAGTCACTTGTTGAGAAGGTGAAGGGCCCTCAACAAGTTTGGATCCCTAAAGCTTGAATCTCTTGTGTGTAGGTGAACTACAAGACCGGTGAAAGTCATTGAGTTATTGATAGTGGTTGTACTCAACATATGACCGGTGATCCTCGTATGTTCACCTCACTAGATGAAGAGGTAGATGGACAAGAGAAAATAACATTTGGAGATAATTCAAAGGGCAAGGTTAAAGGATTGGGCAAAGTGGCAATATCAAATGATCATTCCATCTCCAATGTGCTCTATGTTGCCTCATTGAGTTTCAACTTGCTATCCGTCGGGCAATTGTGTGATCTTGGTTTCCAATGCTTATTCACCGAGAAGGAGGTTGTTGTATCCAAAGTAGATGACAAGCAAGTGATATTCAATGGATTTAGATACAACAACTTATATCTAGTTGACTTCACCTCCGAAGATGCAAACTTGAAGACTTGCCTATTCACCAAAACAACACTTGGGTGGCTATGGCATAGAAGACTTGCTCATGTTGGGATGAGCTCACTTAAGAAGCTTATGAAGAATGATTTGGTGAGAGGGTTGAAGAATGTGAAGTTTGAGAAGGACAAGCTTTGTAGTGCATGTCAAGCTGGCAAGCAAGTTGCAAACACTCATCCAACCAAAGCTTTCATGTCAACCACAAGAGTGCTAGAACTCCTACACATGGATTTATTTGGACCAACAACATACAAGAGTTTGGGAGGAAATCTCTATTGTCTTGTGATTGTGGATGACTACTCAAGGTATACATGGGTGTTCTTCCTTCATGACAAATCCGAAGTTGCATCTTGTTTCAAGAAGTTTGCCAAGAGAGCTCAAAATGAATTTAAAGTGAAGCTCAAGAAGATAAGAAGTGACAATGGCAAAGAATTTGACAACACAAACATAGAAGCTTATTGTGATGAAGTTGGAATCAAACATGAAGTCTCCGCAACCTATACTCCTCAACAAAATTGTGTAGTTGAGAGGAAGAACCGGACTTTGATCACTCTTGCAAGGACAATGCTAGATGAGTACAACACCCCCGAAGCTTTATGGGCGGAAGCAATCAACACCGCATGTTATGCATCCAACCGCCTATTTCTTCAAAAGTTCCTTGTCAAGACACCGTATGAGTTGCTCAATGGGAAGAAGTCGGACGTCTCCTTCTTTAGGGTGTTTGGTTGCAAGTGCTACATCTACAAGAAGCGGCAACACCTAGGGAAGTTTCAAAGACGTTGTGATATAGGTTTTCTTGTTGGTTACTCATTGAAGTCCAAAGCATATAGAGTATTTAATCATGCCATCGGCTTGGTTGAAGAAACATATGATGTGGAATTTGATGAATCTAACGGCTCCCAAGGAGCACATGAGAATCTTGATGATGTAGGTGATGAACCATTGAGGGAGGCTATGAAGAACATTCCGGTGGGAGACATCAAGCCAAAAGATGATGAAGATGATGTACAAGTCATTAACCAACCTTCTTCATCAAATGTACCACAAGATGGCGAAAAAGATGGGAGAGTGGAAAATGAAGATACTCATATCTCTCATGAGCAAATGGTGGTACAAGCACAAGATGTTGATGCTCCACAACCTCCTCCTCAAGTGGTCAATAGAAGAAACACACCTCTCCTACAAGATCATCCACAAGATCTCATCATAGGGAGTCCATCAAAGGGTGTAATGACTCGATCTCAAAAACTTACTTTATTTATTGCTCATCACTCTTTTGTCTCTTGCTATGAGCCTACCAAGGTAGAAGAAGCTCTTAAAGATCCGGATTGGATCAATGCCATGCATGAAGAGTTGAACAACTTCACTCGCAATGAAGTTTGGAATCTTGAAGAGCGACCAAAAGGTGCAAGAGTTATTGGAATGAAGTGGGTGTTCCGCAACAAGCAAGATGATCAAGGTGTTGTTGTGAGGAATAAGGCAAGACTAGTTGCAAAGGGGTTCTCTCAAGTTGAAGGTTTGGATTTTGGAGAGACCTTTGCACCGGTTGCAAGATTAGAAGCCATCCGTATCCTTCTTGCATATGCATCACATCATGAAATGAAACTATATCAAATGGATGTGAAAAGTGCTTTTTTAAATGGCTTTATAAATGAACTAGTCTATGTTGATCAACCTCCCGGGTTTGAAGACCCTAGATATCCTAATCATGTTTATAGGTTGTCCAAGGCACTATATGGGCTTAAGCAAGCCCCAAGAGCTTGGTATGAGCGCCTTCGGGACTTCCTCATTGAGAAGGGCTTCACCATTGGGAAGGTCGACACCACACTATTCACCAAGAAGCTTGATGGGCATATCTTCATTTGTCAAGTATATGTTGATGATATCATCTTTGGATCATCAAATGAAGACTCATGCAAAGAATTTGGTGAATTGATGTCGAAGGAGTTCGAGATGTCAATGATTGGTGAGCTTACATTCTTTCTTGGTTTTCAAGTCAAGCAAATGAAAGAAGGCATCTTCATCTCTCAAGAGAAATACACAAAAGATCTTCTCAAGAGATTCAAGATGGATGAATGTAAGCCAATCAAGACACCAATGCCTACAAATGGACATCTCGATCTAGATGAGGGAGGTAACCGGTTGATCAAACTCTCTACCGTTCTATGATTGGTAGCTTGTTATATTTAACCGCATCTAGGCCCGACATCATGTTTAGTGTGTGTATGTGTGCTAGATTTCAAGCTAGTCCTAAGGAAACTCATTTAATTGCCGTAAAAAGAATCCTTAGGTATCTTAAGCACACACCAAGCATTGGTCTTTGGTATCCCAAAGGAGCTTTTTTTGAATTAATTGGCTATTCCGATTCGGATTACGCCGGATGCAAAGTTGATAGAAAGAGCACATCCGGAGGGTGCCATTTGCTTGGAAGATCACTTGTGTCTTGGTCCTCCAAGAAACAAAATAGTGTGGCTTTGTCCACCGCCGAAGCGGAATACATTGCCGCGGGTGCTTGTTGTGCACAAATATTATACATGAAACAAACTTTGCTAGACTATGGAGTAGTTCTAGAGAAAGTACCTCTTTTGTGCGACAATGAAAGTGCGGTAAAACTTGCAAATAATCCAGTTCAACACTCTCGCACCAAGCATATAGATATCCGCCATCACTTTCTAAGAGATCATGTGGCTAAAAATGATATATCACTAGAAGGTGTAAGATCCGAAGATCAATTAGCGGATATCTTCACAAAACCGCTAGATGAGGCTACATTTTGTAGATTGCGGAATGAGCTAAATGTACTTGATTTTAGTAACTTCACTAAAAATTGAGCTTGTGTTGTCCCTTGCATTCATTGTAATATACAACATGTTTAATTTGTGGCAATGCACATAGGGCTTGTCTAACATGGTTAAGATAACCACCGAAAAGCGTGTGAAGAAGCTTAACCTTGGATCAAACTTGACAAGCAACTAGATTTACTTACAAGTATTGCATATGCATGAATGTTGTTTTGTCGTTTTGTTCCATTTGCCCTCTTGTTGCCTATTTTCTTAAAAAGAATTATAGCCTAAGGCAAAATATTTTGAAAAATATGAGGGTTTGAGAGAGGTCACTCACATCAGTCCCAATTGGTGTTTATTTGGATCTTTTTCAAGTTGGGACTTGATTGGGAAATGAGCGTATGAAGGAAGGTTGGAGGTTTTTGGAAAAGGTGCACGGACGCACCGGACGCCTCTTGTCCGGCGTCGGTCGATTCTGAGGAGGTGAGCTCTTTCAAGGAGAGGACCGGACGCTGCGTCTGTGCGTCCGGTCAGGAAGGATTCTGCGTCCGGTCGATCGAAGAGTGCACAAGTTGTACTGACCAGACCCTGCCTGCGTCCGGTCATGGACCACCGGACGCGTCCGGTCCCAATTCCAGAGGATTTGGACCTCTCTGGAATCGATCGGACGCTGGGTGGTAGCGTCCGGTCGCTACCACCGGAGCGTCCGGTCAGTGGATCTCGCGCGACTTCAGGACTCTTTTTGGTTTCCTTTTCTGTCGCGTTTTGGGGGATTATTTAACCGCAGCTGTACCCTGTTCGTCCTCAACTTGTTTCTGCCCTAGCCCGAGCCGCCGCCTCTTTGCTTGCCGCCGCCGCAAGACACCGCAGCCTTGCCCGCGTCTCCTTGCCGGTGCTCGCTCGGCCCCCCTCGTCGACCCAGCGCCACCTCGACCCTGCCCGGCCCCTCGGCGCGCCGCGCGCCGCCATGTAGCCTCGCCTGCCGTGCCATTGCAGCATCACTTGAAGCCACCACCGCGCCACCGGCGCCATCGCCCGCCAGTAGCTCGCCGGAGTCGCCCTGTCCACGCCTCTGCTCTGCCTCTTGCCGTGTGCCCTAGCCTCATCTCCTCTCGGTAAGGCTAGCCCCTTGTTTCAATTTCAAATTGAGTAGATCAATTTGCAATACAATGCACTGATTTTACAAATACTAGGGCCACCAGTTCATCATTGCTCCGTGTAACCCTAGCCGGCTCCGTGGTTCCCCCGCGTGACATCTCATCTTTTCACGGATCGCTGATCGTCAGGTAGAAAGCCATTCGATTCAATTTCGCATCTACATTGCTTTCTCTATTAGGGTTCCGCATCTATTGGCAATATGGTATTTATTTGTATATCCATCTATTCTATTGTGCAGCGAGTCGGTTCCGTTGTGGTTCTTGTGGCAGTTGGCAGTCATCTCGGAGCCAAGCTCGCGAGTAAGGATCGAGGCCAAGCCTCGAGAGGTTTAGTTTGTCTGTTGATCCTCATCAGCGTCAAGTTCACCATCTTGTCGGTTCAGATGGCCCGCACCAAGAATGTTGGTGGTGGCCCGGTGATGATGATCGGAGGCCCCCCGCCGCCAGGCCAGCCGGATCGAAGGGCAAGTCAACCAAACAGGTGACATCCAAGAAGCGGAAGTACCCCGACACAGAGACAGCGAGAGCAGCAGCTGTTGCAGAGGCCGCAGAGCATGCCAAGAGAGGTGGTGCCCGCAGCGGAGTTGTCATTGCAGATCAGCCAGTTTCACCAGCATTCAGAGCTGCGATTGAGGAGGTTGAGCGTCGTCACGGTAGTCCAGCTGGGACTGTCACGTTTGCAGGACGACGGGTTGCCATTGAGGAGGGTCCGTCAGCACAGCAGCAGCCCCCACAAGCAGAGCCTCAGCAGACCTGGGGAGGCCGAGGAGGCAGAGCGGCACCCGGCCGCGCGCTCTGCATGCGGACCCGTGTACCGATCTCACCGAGGCCGCCGACATTTCTGGGAGAGGGATCACGTCCTCCACCTAGACCACAGAGGTCCACCTCCGATGGTTCACCTTGACTTGAGGGCCGCTACCGCCAGGCAGGTTCAGCAGCTGCGTTTTGTTGAGTTTGAGGTTTGGTTTCCTCCAAGGAGGGATGAGAGAGCAGCTGAGGATTTCTACACGCCATTGCAGGAGGATTTCTACAATGCTTATCTCAACGGTGGGCGGTGTTCAGATCTCGAGAGAGTTTGTCGGATAGAGTCCATTGTGGCAGCCGGAGAGAGCATTCGCCATACTTGTCATATTTGCGGGTAGCAGATTTGATTGGATGGACGGGGATATATGTACCATCTTGGGTTCGTCAGTTTTATGCTTCACTCTTCATCGATCCACATCACATGTTTATTCACTTTGCTTTCAGAGGCAAAGACTACAGAGTGACAAGTGGCAGGGTGGAGAGAGATCTTGAGGCTATAGGAGCACTGTCAAGATACATGAGGTCTGTATTATGGAGAGGAGCCTCCAGGCGTCCACATGGAGGGTTGGTGCCTCCTACAGATTTAGTGCGACATTGCTTCAAGGAGCCTTTTGGAGAGGGGTCGAGCAGGAACCCCAGTGACTTGACTCCTACAGCAAGAGTGCTAGAGGCCATTATCAGGAGGACACTGCTTCCCAGGTTGGGATATAGAGAGGGTCTGACTCGCTTACAGCTCTGGCTTCTTAATGCTATGATGCAGCAAACAATATTTGATATCTGGGACCTCCTTCTTTCAGAGATGGAGGATACTATAGCTGAGGGATTCAAGGGTCACAGGCAGCTTCCTTATACGCACTGGATCACGTTTCTTATCCACAGAGTAGTGCTTGATAAGCCCCCTGGTACGATGGATGAGTATATAGGTGCCACCACAGAGTTCCCAGCTTACAACCTGTCACAGAGGATCAGACACACCACTCCTCAGGCACCCAGACAGCCTAGCCGTCGTCCCGACATGCCAGAGTCCGTAGCTCAGCAAGATGAGATCATCAGAGGGATTGCAGCCACTGAGGAGGAGGAGCTAGAGGCACAACAGGAGGTGAGCGAGTACAGTGACAGCTCTGACGATGACTACCAGCCTATACCTCAGATGCCTCCATGCGAGACACGATCACGAGGCGGTAGCTCCGATTCTGCTCCACTGCTCGCATGAGCAGACCCGCTCTCATTGCTATTCTTGAGCGGATGCAGCAGAGATCGAACCACAGCGAGCTGAGGAGGCGATTGCCAACCAAGACGATTTGAGCTCGTCGGGGCGAGTTCCGGCAAAGCAGCAGCAGCTCCTTCAAAGACCAGCGAGTACTTATGCAAAGCAGCTCATGGGATTAATGCGGCATGTAGTGAGCGGCCATTGGGGTTCCCTGCCACAGCTTTCGCCCGACTTGCACAACCTCCTACCACTTGGACGACTCAAAGATACAGCCCGGTGGGCTCCAGAGTCGAGGACAGCTTCCGGCTCGATTTGCTTCACCGCCTATCTGGTGTCCCGGTGGTTAGCCTCACCGTGGTAGCCCGCGATTCACTCCACTTCAGACGGGCTTCACATCGAGCGGTCTTCCTCGCTATTCGTACACGAGACGTCCGGTCTCAGGAGTCTTGGAGCATCCTTGGCGAGTTGACCGGCATGCCTACTCGCCTCATATGCATACCGCGCCGGTCCATCTCTGACAGCTCGATTTGTGACGACTACTCAGAGGCTCCCTAAATGTCTGTCCGCCTCGTCCGATCCTACGACAGACATACTTGCAGCTTCACAGGTAGCCCCAGCCCTAGCTCAGACCCAGACCGCTTCAGCGACACTTCCTACCACAGAGGGTCAGTCAGTTCAGAGCTCAGGGTCAGATGATGATGGTGCCCGGTTCCAGCTTGCCCCACGTTCTTCAGCGCCCGGCTCGTCCGCTGCAGCCTCGCCGTCCGACCCCTAGGTTTTGGTGTTTGACGCCAAAGGGGGAGAGGGTGTTCGAGTATGTAGTCTCAGGGGGAGCTACATTTAGGGGGAGCTAGTTATCTAGTTTTAGCCTATTATATACATTTGGAGTTCTATTTGTGTGATACACTATTACTTATGCATTCGTGTGTTTACTTTCATGCATACTATTATATATATGTGATAGTGCTATCTACGTGATTGTGATATTTGACATGTGTGATTTCTACTTTGCATTATCTATATGTCATATCACTTGTGTTATGCTCATTTGCTTTTGCTTCCGCGTTTATACTTCGAAGCAAATGAGCTTTGTTACTTGTACTCATGCTTAATTCATATCCTTTGAGTACATTGTGTTGGCTTGGGTCATATAAGCTTGCCTAACTCTTTTGTTCTTAACGACAAAAGCTTATATGAACCTAGCCCGTCAAAAACCTCATTCCATAACATACTCGAGGTGGTATTGTCATCAATCACCAAAAAGGGGGAGATTGAAAGCATCTAGGCCCCTAAGTGGATTTCGGTGATTAATGTCAATACAAGATTACTATGACTAACGTGTGTTTTGCAGAGGCAATTAAGTTAGGTCATGGTAATGGAGATCGATTGGGCAATTGAGGTTGTCATGCCCCTACGATAGAAATCGTTTCGGTTTTCAAAGGATGGACGACAAGGTTAAGAATAACTAGTTCTAAGTGTCAATTGAAGTTGGAGAGACACTTAGAGTAGTTTAGGACTTTGTTTTTCCTTTGGCCGTACTATGAAGGGGGGTATGAACGGGTAGCTTGACCTAGTTGAGTCTAGTGAGTTAGGTGTGGTGCACACTTGTTAAAACTAGCTCTAGGTAGCTCCTATGAATGCCTAAGATCCTTTGGAGCTAACTTCATTCACATATGATCGAGAGTTGGAAGTGAATGGAGGGTCAAATACTGACCGGACGCTGGCTCCGGTGCGACCGGACGCTGGCCGCAGGGTCCGGTCAGTTCATTTGACTGAGGAGAACAAGTCTGGAGTGACCGGACGCTGGAAGGTCGTGTGATCGGACGCTGGGGGCCAGCGTCCGGTCGACTCCAGTAAGGGTCCAGACTTGAGAAAGTGTGACTGGACGCGTTCGGTCAGTGGTGACCGAACCCTGAGTATCCAGCGTCCGGTCGATTACAGTAAGCATCCAAGATCGACCGGACGCGTCCGGTCAGTGCTGACCGGACCTTGTCAGCGTCCGGTCATCACTTGGAAACTGTTGCGCGGGTTGAACTGACCGGAGTGTCCGGTCAATATGATCGGAGCGTCCGGTCATCCCGCAGAAGCTCATAACGGTTCGTTTTTCAGGCTGCCTTATAAATAGAAGCTCCACTTCAGTGTGGAGTGACTTTTGCTCATTCCAACAGCTGAGAAACACGTTTGTGAGTGCCAAGAAGAGCAAGGTCCTAGTGAGGTGTTTGTGATTTGAAAATCCAAGAGTGAAACCTCATTAGTGAATCAAGAGTAGACAAGTGTGCATCCATCTTCTCATTAGGCTTCGCGTGGTCAAGTGAGAGTTCGTGCTTGTTACTCTTGGTGATCGCCATCACCTAGACGGCTTGGTGGTGATTGGGAGCTTGGTGATCACCCGGCGGAGCTTGTGGGTGACCCAACTCAAGTTGTGAGCGGTTTTGGGTGATTCGCCGCGACGGAGTGTCGAAGAATCAACCCGTAGAGAGCACTTGATCCTTGCGCGGATCAAGGGGGAGCTACACCCTTGCGCGGGTGCTCCAACGAGGACTAGTGGAGAGTGGCGACTCTCCGATACCTCGGCAAAACATCGCCGCGTTCCTCTCTCCATTTACTTTGAGCATTTACTTTAAGTATTTACTTTGAGCAATTCACTACTCGTCTTTACATTCATAGAATTGCTATGCTAGAGTAAGTTTGGAACATAGGTTGCAAGTCTTTTGTGCTTTGATTTGATAGAAACACTTTGTCTATGCACAAGGGGTTAATTGGGCTATCCGTAGGATTTGATTATTGAAAGAAAATTTAGAATTAGCCCAATTCACCCTCCCTCTTGAGCATCTTGATCATTTCACCTTTGTCTTGAAAAAAAGAGAAATTCTCATATATGAGGGGTAGCAATAACATTTTTTTCTTGAGAAAGAAAAATATCTGGAGACTGATCTAGCTAGGTAGGTATAGCTTGCTATCGATCAGCAGCGAATCATGATCTTCCAGCATAGCTAGCGACTCGAGCGGTAGCATGGCATAGGAGGACAGGAAAGGACTGATAGAAAGCAGGAAATGACACTCGTTGGCTTTTGCACAAGGTTGAAAGTTGAAATGACTCATAATCAGCTCTAGGAATGAGATTTGTGAAAGGATTTGCATTGAACTGTCGGATGCATGCCGTGGAGCTTTCACTGCACAAGCAGGAAAGCAGCTAGAGAACTGTACATGAAGGCCGAGATGATGCATGGTGCGCAAGTCGGTCGGATCCACTCATCGGCTTCTTTCATTCTCATCGATTTCCAAATTAAAGTGCCGCTCATGTGGCATGCACTTTGCTTGGGTCCAACAAATCCACACCGTGCTTCGTGGAAAGGAAAAGTGCTTGTTAGGAAGGCCACATGTAGCTCACATATGAAGTGTGAATTATTATTGTATCATCATCATCTTGTTTCGTTAATTATTAGAGTTTCATGTTGATTCATGTCCTGGTCTGAAACACATATCACAAGTGTAGTAGTGGAGTACCATGCAACAACAAACATGTAGTGGGAGATTTGGAGATGAGAGGATTATTGTTTGAATTGGAGGAAGCATTGCAAGAGAGAATTCGAAAAGCAAGCGCATATCGTCTCTTCACATATGTGTATATATGGAACAAATTTACATGCATACTACACAATCTAGACTAATCCGTCGATATGATTATTCATTAGCAGCTAGCTCGATAATTCTACAGAGAAACCAAAGGGAGAAGAAGAAGAAGAAGAAGAAGAAGAAGAAGAAGAAGAAGAAGAAGAAGAAGAAGAAGAAGAAGAAGAAGAAGAAGAAGAAGAAAGAAGTGGAAGCGATGGCGGCAGGCAGGCATAACCGATGGGATCGGAATTGGATCCACCAAAAACAAGACATCACTACTGAACTCCTTCATCGATCCATCTCAGTCTCAGCTCATGATATATAGGCGGCCGGCCAGCTATCTAGTCGTCACTGGGCGGCAGCCGGTGTCTGCTGCTGCTGGTCGGCGGCGCAGTCGGAGCAGACGACGCCGGACTGGTGGCGGTGGAACTTGGCGATGTAGATGGCAGCCCTGTTGTCGACGTCCCACTCGCCGCCGTCGTCGTCGCTGGGCCACACCCTCCTGACCCTCCTCTCGTCGCCGTAGACGGCCGCGTCGTCGCCCGCCGACCCCGAAGAAGAGAAGCAGCTGCCCATCTCGCTCCTCGCTGGCTCGTGTACTTCTTGGCACGTACTCCCCTGGGCCGACCTGCAGTCGAGCTAGCGCGAGGACCACGGAGAAGCCGGAGCTGATGATGATGATGAGCTGCTGCTGGTGTTGCTTGGTTTGGTTGGCTGGCAGCTGGCTTGGCTTCCGATCGATATGTATGATGCCGGGGGTGGGTTGGCGCGAGCGCAATTTATAGCGGGGGCCGGCCTTGGCTGGCGAGGGACGAAGGTGCGGTGCAGTTCAGTGGGCACTGGGCAGTGGCTCATTGGCTCTCAGTCTCAGCGCAGCGGGTGGCGTGGCAGCTCCGACGACGGAGCGCGCGGAACGGAATCGGGAAGGATTCCCGCCCGCGCAAGTTGGCGGGCGGTTTGGACGGTGGGGATGGGCCGAGACCGAGGCCCAGTGGCCCACGCGGCCACGCCGCACCCGCACCGCACGCGCCAGGGAACGGGGTGGGATGGGACTGTGGCGCACAGCAACAGCAAGCACCTGAGCACGCGTGCGGCCAGACTTCACTCACACTCGCCGCTCACCGCTCACCGCTGGATTCTGCAGGACGACGGCTGATGAGCAGCAGCTGGTGTCTGGTGTCTGGTGTCTGGTGGAGCAGCATGCAGCGTTGCTGTCACAGCCGTTCTTTTCTATAGTACTCGCATGAGTGGAGCTGTTCCCTGCTGTTTGACCTTTTATTAGCCAAGGATTTCTGCAGTGAAATCCCTGAGTTTGCTGGGTGCTGCTCAAATGATAGTTTCTCATGAATGAATCCTGTTGGTGACCCAGAGTTTTCTAGACTCTTTGTGCATGTTGTGTGGCACTGATGCTTTGCTTATTATTTGATTTGAATGAATCACACTGGCCAGGGAGGGCAGCCACAAGCCCACAGCCAGTTCAATCTGTTCACTCAGCCTCGGCCCCAGGTGTTTCAACTTTTTTTTTCACCACAGAAGCTACATGCATGCATGAATCTTTTCCTGAACCTCCAGCTCCAAGAGGGAGATTTGTAGGAGAGGAAAACATTGGATGATCGAATCCACCCCTACCTACTACTACTCCGTAGCTTCAAAGAGGGGAGGGAGGCATGCACACAGCCTGGTCCTGATAGGCTACTCACATGCACACAATTTTCACCCCCCCTAATCCCTATTGCCTACCAGTCTATTGTAACACCCTCGGTATTACACCGTAAATCATTTACTAAAACATATCATGAGCATCATGTTTATGTATTAATACATGTAATAAGGGTTGTAGATCAATTTATGTAACTCGAAACGATCAACTAGAACGCGAAACGAAAGTTAATTCAATAATCATGTTATATCATTTAGGGTTTAAAATCAATTTTTATTAAGCAAAAATGTTATAGAACATGTATGTGATACTTAAATAAATTTTGAAGTACAAACTTTGTAGATGACAATGAAATACTTGCGGTCAAAAAATGATATTACTAGCTAATATTTCCATTAGCTTAGAAATCATGAATGGAAATCAAATCCAGCTCAAAAACTTAGAAATTTTCGAGTCTGCAGACAGCTAAACATTGCTATGTTTAGCAATTTATTGTGAGAGATTGGATTAAAGGGTGGTGTAGTGTTATAGCTCGATTTGATAGTCTCATGTGCCATCTTGAGCATGATGAAGACAATTTAGGTTTAGGAGCAACCATCTGGTCGCGTTGAAGGCTTTAAAATTCGTGCGTGTCACGGTTTCGGGCTGGTTGGCCGCGTGGCGCGATCACCGCGCTCGGACGGTCGGCGTTGCCGCGTTGGTCGCAGCTAATGCGTCGTGGCTTGCTGCCGCCTGGCCGGCCGTGGCCGTCTGGCCTCGGCTGGCAGTCTCGGCTACGGTGGCCCCTTGCCGGCGAAGCCACCGGCATTCTTCTTGTTGCCCGCCCCTTGCGCGCGCGCGGAGCGGCATTGCCGGCGCCATCAACTCGCCGTCGCGTCCGCACTGCTGACCCGCCTCGCGTCGCGACACTACCGCTATCGATGCCACTGCGACGTGGTGCTGCTGCCGCTTGCTTTATCCTAGTTCGCACATGGGCTGCCCTGCGCCATCGTCTCGCCTTAATGGCGCTGCGGCCGCGCATGCCGCGCCCCCACCTGCCCCTGCGCGCGCATGTGGTTTGGCCGCAGTGTCGTGTAGAAGGTGCACAGACGCCGCCCTAAGTCTGGTCGATCGCGTCCCGCCGAGGCGTGGACGAGCCGAACCCACTGTCGCGCCCGTCTCTCTCTCTCTCTCTCCCTCTGTTTTCCGCCGCTGTCGCATCGTGTCACGGTGAAGCCAAAGACTGAGCACCTCTCATCAATTATTCGTGCTCGCGTCTCCGCCTTCACGCCCCCACTCCAGCCGACCCCACCCCGCCTTGACTCGCGTCACGCCGAGCTCCAATTTTGGAGCTTTGGCCACCGCTGTGCCGTTAAGGCCCGTCACCGCCCGTGCCGTGGCCAGCCTCCACTACTTCAGCCCGCGCTAATTCCTCTGCACCACTAGCTCGCCTTGGCTCCCTCTTCGTCATGCGCACGCTAGTCGTAGCTCTAGTGCCGCCTCCTCGCCGCTGACGTGGCCGTGCCTTTGCGGTCCGTCGTTCACCTCGCAGCACGCACGTGGCCAGCCTTGCTCAGGTCATCTCCGGCCGAGCTGGCTTCTCGGTAAGGTCACTGGTGTTGTCGTTGCTCACCCGCTACCCCTACCGCGTTGTTGTTGCTGCGGCTCACCTGAACGTCATCGCCATTGCCGCCGGGTGTCCGCCTTTGTGGAGAGGTCCTTCTACGACGTCCCAGCTCGTGCAACCGCCGCCCATTGTCTCGCGTCGAACCCTAGGTGAGCGTCGGCCTCGTAGATAGGTCAGCGTGGGTCCCGTGTGGACGGCGCAAGCGCCAGTGCCACCGCTCGCCGCGCCGGAGCGCGCGGGGAAGGCCGGGGGCCTTGCCGTTGTAAAGAGGAGAAATATCCGAGGGTTTTATTGTAAAGTCGTTGTCTATAGAAATAATAACGTAGACTGCGGGTTGTTTTGCTCATAGTCCAGGGGCGTTTTTACAAGAGTGCCGGCGCGCGCGGTCTTCCTCGCCGCGGGCCGCCTCAGCGCGTGGGCCGCGCCTCGCAAATTCAACCTAATTATATAGAAAACACCTAAATGTGTAGGCAGGCAAGGCAACATCAATGTTGAATGGCATATATAAATCATAAAAATCAAAACAGTGGTAATTTTTTTTCACAGCTATATATGTCATCATTCAGTTGGTTTAATGGATAAGCTCTTATTAAAGCTAGTAAGCTACATATGTCGCGCTAGCAAACATACCGAGTGATTTGATACAAGTTGAATAAACTCTCGCCGTGGCCACGCTTCATACTACTGCAAGAAGACTGCCTTTTGTAAAGATGGAGCACTCCAGAGATAAAAGAGTGATTATTCAGTGAGCCTTTTCCGGCTGGCCAGTTACCTCACGAGCTTCACTTGTACTGCTCCTGTTCTTGTAAAGCCTCCTCTCTTTTTCCGCTTTATACCCTTCCATCAAATCAATACCATCTTTCTTACACCAATTGCAAGTTTAACCTTGGGGCAGGCTGTATAGGAATACGGGCAGGCAGTATAGGGCATGTGTTGTGCATATACATAAGACTGAAAATGGAATCAAGTAGTAATTGTTAAAGCTTGCCAGTTGTGAATTAAAATGAAGATATTTGGTGGAAAGAGTTTCCAAGTTAGTTCAAGATTTGTTGAGCCCAAGATACTTCAGATCCAGATTATTTGGATGGAACATTTGGTGCACCCTTAAGTCGTCCGTACTCCAAGGTGCAGTCTGCTAACCTCTGTGTCGCCCATCTGAAGATCCTGATCAAGTTAATTGGGCTCTGGAAAAAAAAATCTACAACGTGTTCAACCAAATCAGTGTACGGAGCAATAACATTTTCGTGTGCAAATCTCAACCTTCCTCGTATGTATAATAAACAAAATAAAAAAAAATCTTGTGGCTGGTCCTTGTGAACAGTATTCAATCTGCAGAGCAACTGAAGAAGAGGAACAGAGCAGACAGGATGGGTTAGTTATGTATATGCTTCTAGCAAAGTTATGTATAGGCCCTGTTCGCTTCGCTGAAAAAACAAGCCGAAACACTGTTCCGGCTAATTTATTGTGAGAGAAGAATACTGTTCCGGCTAAAAAAATAAGCTGAAAAGTATGAATTACAAGAGAAGCGAACGGCGAATGCGGGCCAGCTGACATGTGGAAAATCTTTTGTTTTTGAGAAGATCTGGGAAGAGCTGCTGAATGGCAAGCAGCAACTGAGTTCACACTTCACAAATCACAGCTATACATGTGCCAACATCACTTTACTTACACAGTACACAGCGCCATGCCATTGCGAGCCGCCGAGCCCAAACAACGGCATTGCAGATTGTACAGGCTACTTGCTACTCTACTTCTACGACGCAACAAAGAAAACACAGGAAATCAGTGGTTGATTGCACTATTGATTCGACACAAGAAGCAGCAGCTTCCGCATCACCGTCACGGCAGCTCGCACGCCACGCCCACGCAGGGACGGCGGCACGAGTGGCATGGCGCGCCGCCGCAGCTGGAGTGCCTGGCCTAGGTGAGCTTGTTGAGGAGCGCGGTGGCCATGGTGGAGAGCTGGTCGAACTCGCGGTTGGCGGCGGCCATCCGTGCCTTAGCCGTCGCGGAGCCCGCGAGCGCGGCGTCGCACCCGATCCCAGCCTGGCCCGTGAGCGGCAGCAGCGCGCGCGCGGCGCCCCAGGCGCGCGCCGCCGCGTAGCTGCGCATGAGCCGCAGCGCGGGAACCGACGCGGCGCCGTACAGGATGCCGCACGCCTCCAGCGCGTCCCGCGCGTCCTCGCCGTCGCCGTCGCGCCGCGCCATCCCCGCCGCGGCGTCACGCGCCGAGGCCCCGCTCGCAGCCGCCAGGTCCGCCGCCATCAGCAGGTGGCCGTGCCGGTCCGCGGAGGCGGCGCCCGGCACGGACCCCAGCCGCGACGCGCAGAAGGCCACGTCCACGAAGTCGCGGATCGCGTCGCACGAGTCGGCCACCGTGTCCGCCGCCGCCGCCGCGCCGCTGTAGAAGCTGGAGAAGCACAGCGCGGCGGCGCCCACGGCGAGGAGCGTGGCGGTGGTCCTCCTGCTCATGGCTTGCTCGTTGGTGGGCGTTTGCTGTGCGACATGCAAGCGTGGTTTGTGGGGTGGGTGTTTATCAATGCACGCACAGTGAGGTTAGGGGGTAGGGGTAGGTGAGCTAATCAATGCATGCACGCGACGCCTGCGTCCATCACCGGAGTTGTGTTCTCGTCGCAATAACGGTGGCCGTTGGGAGGTTGAACAAACAATGAATGCGCCGTCGTCTTCCTCAGGCCTCAGCTTTTCTGGTACTCCTAAATCCTAATTGGGCCATGTTTAAGGCTTTGTTTAGATTCTAAGTTTTTCGTTCTCTCTTCATCACATCAAATCTTTGGACACATGCATGTAGTATTAAATATAGATAAAAACAATAACTAATTACATAGTTTGATTGTAAATTACGAGATAAATCTTTTGAGCCTAGTTAGGTCATGATTGGACAATAATTGTCAAATACAAACGAAAGTGCTACAATGCCAAATACTGATTCCTGACAGCCATCTAAACAAGGCCTAAGCCGCCCTAAATACTGTAGGTGCTGTAGCGCACCGTAGCATTTCGTTTGTATTTGGTAATAATTGTCCAATCGTCGACTAATTAGGCTCAAAACGTTTATCTCGTAAAGTACAACCAAACTGTGCAATTAGTTTTTTATTTCGTCAACATTTAGTACTCCATGTATGTACCGTAAATTTGATGTGACGGGGAATCTTCTTTTTGCATAATGCCAAAGTTTAGATTTTGGAGTGAACTGAACATTGCCTTGATGCGAATTTACCTTCGCCGTGAGATCTACTGGTGGTCAAAACACATTCATGAGGATTCAGCAAAACTGAAGCATGCTGCATGCTTACCTATTATTACAGTGCATTATTGCATTAGGTTTTACTAGTTTTTACTGTACTTCCTTTCCATGCCGAGAAATTTCGAAACAAAGATATCGATTGTGTCTCTGGAAAATCCAACCACTGCTTCGTTAGGTTTAGGTTCGGGAGACAGGAGATCAGATCGATGAAGCGCAAACTGAATTTACACAGAGAAAACCCAAACACAATGAGTTGTGCGGTTAATGAATCGATGGACACGGCAGCACGATACTAGCAGCGGATTTGATTATTACAACGAGCATCATTCTACAGTACGTGGTAGCTTAGCTACGGGCAGCGTGGCGAGGCCGAGCGGTGGTGGGCGGATCAGTCATCAGTCGGTGGACATGGAGGCGACGACGGCGTGCGCGACGAAGGCCATGTCAGCGAATCCGTCGTTCTCGCGGGGCAGCGCGGCGGCCGCGTCGCCCGCGATGCCGTCGCAGCCCGCGGCGACGTACTGCGCCGCCTGCAGCACCTCCCGCGCGCCGCGGTACCGCCCCGCGGCCACGGCCCGCGCCGCCCACCGCAGCGCCGGCACCGCGCCAGCGTACAGCTGCAGGCACGACCGCGCGGCCGCCGCGGCGGCGGCGGCAGGGGAGGAGGAGGTGGATGACGACGGGGAGAAGACGGCCTCGATGCTGTCCCTGGCCGCCGTGGCGTTGTCGGCCGCCAACCTGGCCGCGAGCGCCGCCACGGCGGGCGCGTCCCGCGCGGCGCGGCACGGCGACGACGCGTCGGCGCACAGCGCGGAGAAGCAGAGGGACGGCGTCACGTAGTAGCTGCCCAGCCTCCCGCACACCTGGTCCAGCGCCGGGGCCGACGTCGACGTCGACGTCGTCGAAGCCTCGCCTGCGCCGGCGCCGGCCGAGGCGAGGAAGAGTAGGAGGAGAAGGACCGGAGAGCAGGAGGACGACCCGGCCGCCATTACCGCTGCTCGTCTCCGGTTTGGTGTTGTACTAACAGCTAGCTAGCGCAGGCATCACTGTCACAGACTCACTGACTCACAGGGTCCGGAACTCCGGATGTTCTTGGAGAGTGATGGTGCCGCCGTGCATGCATTTAGTGCGGGAGCATGCATCGCGCGGGGCCGCGAGCGCTGGTTTCTGGTTCTGGCCGGTCAGTCATGATGATCCGCCGCACTCGCACGTTCTCTGTCCGTGTTCCGTTCCGTGCTTCTTCTCAACGGCCGGCTGCTGTGGTGGGGGCAGGCAACTCCCATCAGAAAGGCACCTACTTCTACCTGCGTTTCTCTCAACGGTCGCTCAACTCCATGTTGCAAACGACTGTACCAACAATAATAAGGGCGTGTTTAGTTGGCGAAAATTTTTTGTTTTGGCTGCTGTAGCATTTTTGTTTGTAGTTGGCAATTAGTGTCTAATTATGGACTAATTAGGTTTAAAAGTTTCGTCTCGCGATTTCTCATCCAACTGTACAATTAGTTTTTTTTTATCTACATTTAGTACTTTATATATGTGCCGCAAAATTTAATATGACACTTTAGAATGAAAATTTTTAGGAACTAAACAAGACCTTAGGCGGACCGATAATTTCAAGCGAACGTAGCAGCAGGATGTGCCGTCGCTTTCATTCGTTCCATTGCGTTGGCTGAACAACGAACGAGCAAGCAGGCTCGTCATTCTGTATCTGTACATAAAGAGAGAGAGCTGTGATGTGACTTCTGATGGAGGAGAACAGAGCGTACAGCCTAGTACGCGCAAGTGAGTAAACGTAGACTACTCTTGGTTGGCCAGCTGTTGTATACGTAGCTTGTACCGGATCAAAGCCTGGAGGGAGAGGGCCGTGAG
Source organism: Miscanthus lutarioriparius (assembly GCA_904845875.1). NCBI lineage: Eukaryota > Viridiplantae > Streptophyta > Magnoliopsida > Poales > Poaceae > Miscanthus > Miscanthus lutarioriparius. The sequence continues at coordinate 19,876,893 of CAJGYO010000014.1, read as the reverse complement.
TATGTGTGCATTACTGTGATTCGTAAGAAAAAAAATATAAACTAAAATCCTAGCAATCAGAAACAAACAGCATCTAAACTTAAGAATAATTAATTAATGTATTTAGAAGAAAAAAAACTAGCACAAAAAGGCAAAAGGATCTCTAGAACTGTGCTAATAAGTAACAGTGCTTCAATTGTTGTTGCAAGCGAAATTGCAAAAAAGCCTTAACGACCGCAAAAGAAACCATACGTGAGTAGTCAAGAAATTCCCCGGTAAAAGGGACTGTTGCTATAACGCAAATACTTGCACACGGTCGTCCGGACACGTGCCTTCCTGGGCCTACACAGCGGACAGGCCTAACGGCACCTCTATATCTCTTCTATCGCAAATGCTTGTACACGGTTGTCTGTCCATCCGGACGCGTCCTTTCTAGGGCCTGCGCAGCAAACAAGCCCAATAACACATCTACATCTCTTCCATCCTTGAAAATTTCCCCACTCGCACTCGCATTGGTGGCGGCGTCGCCGCGCATATGCCCGCTGCACTCCGCCTCGCCACGACCCCTTCCCCTACCGCGCACCCGTTCCCCGCCAAGCCGTGCCCCTCTCCCCACAGCGCAGCACCCTCTCGCCACTATGTCGCGCCCTATCTCCCACGAGCGGATGGCGCTGGACAACTGCGCCGAGCAGCAGCGGCGCTAGAGAAGCCGCGCTGACGGGGAGCGAGCCTAGGCAGTGAGCAGGTGCAGGAGAATCGCAAGAGGAGCGACGGGCCGACGTCCCACAGAGGAGGCTAGTCGACGTCCCCCTGACCCGAGCTTGTTGACTACCTCAATTCCCTACTAGGTAGGCCGTCCGGCCAGCGGCGACGGCGTGTTTTAAGTGTTTCAGGAGTTCCATACTTATGTTTCAAATATTTGATCTGGATGTTGCAAAAGTATATCTGAGATGATAATATACGCATGTTACAAGCATATGTTTTTAGTGTTTCAGGTGTTTTAGACGTATGTTTCAAGTGTTTTATCTGTATGTTGCAAAAGTAGATCTGAATGTTGCATAAGTGTTTGTTGGTGTTTCATACGTATGTTACAAGTGTTTCATTTGGATGTTGCATATGTTTTGCAATGGCTATCATGTGTCTATGCAAGTGTTTCAGACGTATGTTGCATGTGTTTCGGCTGTTTCAGACGTATGTTGCAAGTGTTTCCTCTAGATGTTGCAAAGTAGATCTGGTGTTGCACATGCTGCAACAGGACCCGTCTGGTGCAGCCGCCTGCTGCAACTGCTAGGGTGTCATGCATGTGCGTGAGAAGCGTATGGATGGAGGCAGGGGCACGAGGGTCTTGGGTGCGAGATGCGGAGGGGGATGGAGGCAGGGGCGCGCGGCCCCGTGTGCATACGGGTGCGCGAAGCAAAGGGTGGGCGTTCGGACGAATGCACATGAAATGGAGCAGTAGGCACCGGCGTCCGGACGTCTAAGCAGTAGTCATGCCTTTGCTATAACTATACCTCAAAGTGATAGGAGGCAACAGAAGCATGACGTATATAGTCAACGTATTTTGTATTTCCTCTATAAAAAAGAATATAATTCTTGCTTCTCGAGTAGGCACCTACTGTACAAAACTAATATTATGATACAAAATAAGTATTATTAGATTAATGGCAGAATAGTCATTTTGGTCCCTGAAATATTACTCGAGGCTCGGTTCCATCTCTAAACTTTTAAAACGGTCGTTTTAGTCCTCAAACTCTATTATTAGGCTCAGTTTCATCCTAGAACTACGAAGATAATTATTTCAGTCCTCAAACTTTATATTTTAGGCTCAATTTCATCCTAGAACTATAAAGATAACCATTTTAGTCTTCAAACTTTGCGTTTTTGGTCCTTAAACTTTTATTTTCAAACTCAACTTTGTCTGTCGTTCTATGTGGAACACTTGCTGTTGCACCTGGTCAGCTTCAACACCACCAGCAATTAGAGATAAAAAAATTACTATTCCTCCAAAAACACTTTAGTGGTCATTTATAAGTGCATCTAGTCCTTTAGTTGGTTTTGGAATATGAATACAAGTGTTGAAAGTGTGCCATCCGATTTGGTAGTTGGGACGACGCTAGGGACAATAGTACCTAACGATGACTGTCCATCTCAAATCGCGAGTGGCGCCGGACAAAGGACGAAGCTGTGACAAAATGCATTTTGATAATTCATAGATGAAATTGTGCCTAAAATATAAAAGTTTTCTTTTTAGATAGACAAAATTGAGTTGAAAAATAAAAGTTTAAAGACCAAAATGCACTTTGGTAGTTCATGGATGAAATTGAGCCCAAAATGCACAGTTTGAGGGCTGAAACGATCATCTTCGTAGTTCTGGGATGAAATTGAGCCTAAAAATAAAGTTTGAAGACTAAAATGGCCGTTTTGAAAGTTTAAGGATGAAACTGAGCCTCGGGTAATAATTCAGGGACCAAAACGGCTATTTTGCCTAGATTAATTATAAAATGTATTTCTATAAGAAACTTATTTGAGACATAACATAATGTCTGATGTTATTTTATAATTTTTTGAAAAAAGGAGTATATATCAGCCAAAGAGTGTAAACACCCGGGCCGCTCCAGACCTTGTACCCTACTTAGGGCCCCTCTGGATCACAGGTAGGAAGTGTATAGGAATAGGGAAACCTTAGGAATCCACATGTCATGCTTCTCTATTCCCATGGGGATCGAAAACAAAGAAAAGCTGAAAAGGCCTTTGGCAGGACCACAGGTGAAACACAGGAATAAACACACAGGAACTAGATGCTTCCGTTTTTTGAATCTTGAACTTCTATCCGTTATGCATTCAAAGCAACTGCTAGCCGTTGCAAGTGCCAACACTGTTCCATAATTAGTTGAACTTCATATACTAAAACATGATATTGTTTTATAATTGCATTTTTCTTGTTAGGGAGGGTGTAGTATTCAATATGGTGCCCTCTCTCTCTCTCTCTAAATATTGCATGAGAGAGAGTGGTCCAGCAAGCCAAGGTGAGGCGTGCATGCCGTTGCCCAATGGCATGCATGCATAGAAATGCAGCGGCCGGCGCGCTTCTTTGCCCGCATGCATGAGATAGAGAAGCAAAAGCCATGCATGGCTGCGAGCCTGGTTCGTTTGGGCTTGTTTGGCTTATAAATCGTATTTTTTTAGCTAAGGAATAATATTTTTCTCTCACACCAAATCAGCCAACAATACTTTCAGTCACGACTTATCAGCCAAACAAGCCCAAACGAACAGGGCGGTCCCCTTTTCTATACCTTGAGTGTAAAATCGTGTGATGATTTGAACGACAAAGCATAACAGAGATTCTACTGTAGCAGCTGCCAAACTAAGATCAATTAATAAGCAAAGAAATGCTTAGCTGTTGGGTTTTGGTTTTCATTCATAACCTAACCCGGAGTGACATGCTTCAACAATCACGATCATCATCACAGATATAAGCCGAAGATCTAGCGGCCCAGGGCCACGGGCGCCGGCTCCTCCTCACCGCCCTCAGCATGGCGCGGCGTGGCGCGTCCGTGTCCCAGGGCTCGTCGCGCCGGTTGCCCTGGCTCCAGTGCCAGCTCCACCGCCCGGAGAGAGACGCCGACGCCGACGCCGACTTGGCCACCGCCGTGGCCTCCGGATCCCACCGTGTCGAGTCGTCGTCGGGCCGGCGGTCAAGGCTCAGCCACCGGGAGAGGGACGTCGCCGAGGATAGACATTGATAATCCAACAAACTACACTAATGTATTATCCTGACTAACATAAAGTCTGGAAACTTAATGTCAAATCGAAGGCGTTAGTATAGGAGATAAAAGCAAGCCTACTCACCAGATCATTGGAGCTCTTCGTCAGATGTGGCAAGAGGGCAGCGACTCCCACCCGGCCACCCCAGTGATTGCGAGACAGCGACGTTAACTCAGGGAGGGCTACATGGGCGCACGACAAAGGACTTCATCTGCATCCTGCCACTCAATATTAAGAAAAAACATAAACAGCAGAGGATGGACAGACATAGAGTAACCCACATGACAAAGTGTCCAAAGAAGCCATGCAACACAAATTTCATAGAAATCCCAATGCATACATAATTTTTTTCGACCCCAACAGCTACTTCAGTAGTGTAGTTGAAGCAGATGGGTTCCAGAAAGATTGGCAAAAATGATAGTCTGAAAATGTAGAAGGATATTGGGGCATGTTTTTTTAGAAAATTCATGTGCTACCTTGACAATGATTTCACATGAGTGACCCTGAGGTCCATTAGTTGCTGACCTTCCCAATGCATTTGCTAAGATATAGGACATTGAAATAAAAGAAATACAGAACAACCCTGTACACCATAGCACAAGACTGACAAGGCAATAGAGGACATTTTCAATAGGAAGGCACTAATAAGTGCTTCAGAATGCAAAACAAAAAATAAGATAGACACAGGCATGGAAGTAAAGAACATGCAGACTGCAAGCAGAAAGTAAAATGCATTCTACCATATGAATTGGTGTACAATATAAGTCCTTTTTTATGGTAGCTTCTTTTCTGTTTTTCTTTGTTGGCCCGTATCTTCCTCAGTCTGCTGCATGATATACAAATTAGCCAGCTGATGTGCTATGTCTATATCTGAAATCAACTTTACTGAATTTATGATATGATTTTGGGAAAGAAAAGACGACTCAGTTGCTCTTGAATTAACGCCTACCAAGCTCAATTTAGCGTCAGTATTTCAAAAGTGGCAGTAACATTAAGCGAGCAAATTCAACAACATTCGCAAAGCCTAAATACCATACCTAATTGATGTATACAGTTATAAGCACCTCTCAACCTAAAATTCTAATGGACTGTGACTTTCAGTATAACTGTGAGGACTAAGGACACGCTAGAAGGAATGTAAAAGGATACGGTAGAAACTGTTGCACGGTTAAGATAAAAATGCATTGCACTTTACCTATGTGATGTATATTAGTTTGCCAAGGTGAATCAAAGAGCTAGCAATAGACCAAGTGCAGTATAAATTTTCTGAATTTTATTCATGCTGCACCAGGCCAAGCAAGTGTAGTAGTAACTACACAACCATCTAAAGGCATATGTCGCTGGTTAGATGATAGACACAGTTCTGAAAGAGATTTGACAATGTAGTGATAAATTTTTTATTAAAAAGCAAGGTACCTCAGTAAGCTGCAAACTATACTTGATCAGGAGCTCTTTTAATTGGCATTGGAATGAGATCATCCCTAAGCTTGATGTCATTGTCATAACCAATTTCCTCAATACAGTCCATGTAGTTTCCAAACGACCTTTTTCAATAAATAGGGCATGCAGAAAAAGGAACCAGTCAAGGTAAGGCTGCTTTCATTTATGCCTTCAGGCATTTTCTCCTGAATAACTCTCTTGACTCCTAAAATTTTAGTAGGTTTTAGAGGAGCACTAAAACATCAGACCTGCAAAGTAATAAGAATAAGAATCTCAGCATCGCCAGAAACATGCTAGATAGAAAGCATGGTAGCCTTCATGAACACAAACCTGGAATTCATTGAGCTCCACGTCACTCAGAGCCTCACACATCGAGGCTTCAGAGATTGTAACTCTTGATCAAAGAGTGGAGCAGTTGGGTAGCCTTCTGGGCATAGTAGAAGACCTTAGGCACCTACCCAAAAAAGTCAACATCCATAATTATTAATCAGAACTTCCAAATGCCAAGAATTTTAACACACTAGGCAAAACACTGTTCATGTCTGGAACACTACCAGCCTTATTCTAATGTGTTTGACAAAAGTTCAGATATCCCTAAGGTAAGTATGAGACATTTGGGGGTACAAATACCCAATCAAGTATAATAAGATGCGGGGTAACCTGGATCTGCTGAAGAGGACCACTAAATGCAGGTCTCAAAATCTCACGGAAGGACTACATGATGGGCACCATAACCTGCTCAAGGCTAACTGCTGTGCGTCCCTCAGGTCCAGCTTGCACCCCACCAAAATAACTGGAGCCTTCAACTGCATCACACAAATCAGACAAGACAAATCACAATGGGGCAACCCAAGAGACAATCAAACGCAAGCGATCTAGACCTACACCATGAAGCCCCACCACGCCCTATCAAGAATCACACCTGGAGTCGCCAGAGCATTACTGAGTGCGGTGGGATGCCTCGAGCGCTTCTGACGGCGCGCCGCCTCGGCCTTCCCTCGGCGCTCGCGCTTGGCCTTGGCCTTGGCGCGCTGCATCCGCTCCCGCTACTCGCGCTCCAACTTCTCCCGTGCCTGCCGCAGCTCAAAATCCATACTCAAATCCTTTCCCTGCAATTCCTCGAGTCCTCCAATCCGATCTAAAATGAGTTTCAAACGATCTAAAACGGATCCGGCTGCAGAGAAGAGGGATGGGAGGGGAAGAGAGTACAACGTGCCACAGACGAACAAACCTTGGGGATGTGGAGACTCTCCCTGGACGGCACAGCACCAACATCGGCGTCAGACCGCCGCGCCGTCACTCGCCTATGTGTGGCGCGTGACGGGGACGGCGCACCGGCGCCGATGTGCGACCTCGTGCGCGATCGGTGGCGGGCCCTGGACGAGGGCAGCGTCGGCCGTGGGGAACTCCGGATCGGGGAGGACGCGGTCCGGCCGTCGGACACCGGAGACGGTCACGGGGACGGGGCGGAGTCGAGGCATCGCGCCTGGCGGAGGGCCCCCCGCAGCAGGACGCGCGGCCGGTGGGGTGAGGCCACCACGACTTCCTCGCCGTCTTCCAAGCCGCCGCGGACAGCGCCGATCCTAGGATTTTGAGGTGCTCTGGCAAGCTCGTCCCACGGCCCGACCACGTATAAAATCTTACGGCTTTGTGTCGCACCCGGGGATGCAGGGAGTGAGCGGCTTTGGTGTCGCACCTGTGGATGGAATAATTATGAATGTTTTAGTTGTAGAAATAGAGAAGAGATGGTCCACCATTAGATTAACATCTGCCGTTAGATTTAAAGATATAAATCATCCGAGGGTCCTCGAATAAGGTGGGTACGAAACTTTAGGTGAGAGCTATTTTTCAATTCCTTCGCGCTTATATACACACACACACTGATCTTATTCTTATCTTAGGCAGTGTTTGGTTGCCATGACCAAATCGTGCATGCATTGGTTCATCCTGGATAACTATGTGGGGTCCACCTGTGCCCACCGTTTGGTTGCCGGGCTGAACAAATACATCCATGACGGAACAATCCAGATGCAAGGAATATTGTTCTGAGATGCTGCATAATCATGTGCACCGTGAAAGGCCGAACGACGCCATTCAAGACGGCATTTCTCGCGCACGTCTCGCCTCCCACTCGTTCCCCTGGCTCGGTGACTGGCGTCCTGTGCTTCCGGCCGCACAGGATTTGTTCGTTACTACTTTCACGTCCATATCCCTTTTACTTTTCTTGTGCATGTATTTCCTGGCACCTAAAAAAATATTTATTGGGAAGTACCACAAACTAATTGCAGCTATCTTATTATATTGTTGCGTTTATAATAGTAAATTTGTGCAAATGCATGGTACACGCAAAAAATTTGGATGAACCCATACAACCATCAAACATAATCTTATACCGAATCATACAATTCCATATACAGTAACCAAACAATCAACATGTACCATCTCATCTAAAATTATCCCATCCATGGTCCATCCGTTCAGGACGATCCATCCCATTCACTTCTATACATCCAACCAAACACTACCGTAATAAACCACTTATATATGTGTGCATCCTTCTAACGTGCTAGTGGAGTAGCCTTTCTTAGCTTTGGCTAATAGAGCAACTTCACTGGTAAAGTTAAAGTTGTTCAAAAACCTGTAAATATCCATAATAACCTTCAATTTTTTTTATTTTCTTTCACCTTCATTCTCCTTTATTTATTTATTTATTTATTTTCTCTCCTTATTTCTCCTCATGCTCTTCATTGGACCACCATCTGTTTCTCCGTTTCTCCGATCCGCCACATCCGTCTCCACTGCTACATCCATCTCTCTTCGACTATGCCCTTCCTCGTCTCGTCGGACATCGACCCTGTCCCGATGTTCCTCCCTCCGCTCGTGCTACCGCTCCCACCCACCTCTCTTCGACTCTAGCACATATATTTCTCCTCGCCGCTTGTTCTGCCACCCCACCTGCTAGGATTCTGACTCACCTCAACTGTCCAGTCCCCTACGACCTACCAGGATTCAGATTCCGCCCCCGACACGACTTCGCCCCGCCCTGCGACTCCGTACCTGACGACTCTCCACCCTGCCCTCCGCGTCTAGATGAAGGGAGGTTCAGGAAGGGCCCATGTGCCCAAATGGAGGAGCAGGGCGACGCCGCTTTTTTGGACTCCCTCGAAGGATTTCCGCTGTAAAGAGCGCGATTCATGGAAGGAGCGGACACTTCATACCCCGTTTGGTAGGCGAAGGTGTGAAACTGCTCTCGAAACGACTCCGGGAGTGCTACTAAACAGTGCCTTATTTATCAGTTGAGTATACTCATGTTTTAAGACACTCTAAATTTTACTCATTTACCGGTTTGAGCCCATATATATACACCATCGTATTAGTATATGAAATAAGTATAACCATGTACTCTGTATATAATTGACATATATACTATTCTTGATGATCAAATACGATCACATACTCTAACATATACTTCTTCGAGCCATATATATTTTATAGTCTTAAAATTAAGATATGGGAGTAGCTAAACCTTAGAAGTAAATAGAATTTTCTGACCGCAATTTCTTTTTCCGTCTTGTGTCTGTCACTTTCTACCGCCCGCCCGCGCCTGGCACTGTCCGTGCTGTGATGTCTACGGTGAGTAGAGTTGGTGCGTGCGATACGGAAGCACTTGGATACGGAATCCAGGTACCGTATCACCCAATGAAGTTGGCGCATGACATGAACGAAGGAAAAAAAAACAAAGAGGAGAACAGGGAGCAGAATCGGCCAAACAATGCTGACACGCGGCTCTGCACCTTTTGCAAAAGGCCCTCCACATTTTAGGAAGTAAACCCGCCGTCCAATATATACCTTCTAAACAATAATATTTCAATGTGAAGAAGGAAAAAAATCCATGAGCATGTTCGTTCGTTGGTTTCAGCCAGGCCTTATCAGCCAGCCAATAGTATTTTTCTCTCACAACAAACCAGTACCAGCCGGGCTTATCATCCCAGAAACCAACCAACGAATAGGCTCCATAACGTAATCATTTTGCAGAAATCCCCTAGAAGTTTTGCGAACCCCCCCACATAGGCGTATCAACCCTAGCGCGATGATCCTTTTACATGTGTGCCATTACGAAAGATGCTCCAGACCCACAGGTCACTAAAAAGTCTGAACGCACCATGGTGCCATGACGCTAAACTTTCTTGCCTTCCACGCCATTCCGTCCACCTTCTGTTAGGTTTCCACCGTTTGACAGCCCTGATATGCGGGCCCAACCAGTGACGATCGCCCTGTTCGTTTAGGCTGGTTTTGCTTATAAGCCATTGCTGAAAGTACTGTTGGCTGGTTTGGTGTGAGAGAAAAATACTGTACGTTGGCTGATAAACCATGGCTTATAAGCCAAATACGACCAAGCGAACATGCTGGATGTCTAGAATACCCTTCTTTCTCTAGCCGGTGGGGCCAAGACGTAAGTGACCTAGTCACCGTCTTCCTCATCATCATGTCATCTTCCTCTACCTCCATCTTATCCAAAAACAGGCCTACGATGGTGGCTCGGCAGGAGTGGCCTGCGCGAGCGTCAGCGCGTGGCCGACCTCGAGGGCAGCAACGGATGTGCGCGGCGAGGCGAGTCCACCCCGAGCCCGATGTTGGACGCGCGTAGCTCACTGTCGGCCATGTGTGTCTCCTCGGCTCCAGCCGTGCCCCTACGCGCCCCGCTGCCGGAGCCCACTACCTATGTGACCACGCCGCCAGAGCCCGTGCGGACTTCGCCACGGACCTCGCCCAGCTCCGCCGCGATTGCGGCGTCTCAATCGCCCACCCCACCGCCGGTCGTGCGCCCCGCCGCCGGCTACGCCCCCCCACCGCGTGCTCCGGCCAGTCCGAACGAGCGAGCGAGTGAAGCCGCCGCGGCCACACCGCCACCCGCCGCGCAACAGGGAGAGGAGAGAGAGCAGAGTCACGGGGCACGGCAGCGCCACCGCAACCACCATGGCAGCTCTCTGGAGCTTCACCATTTTCTAATCCAAGACCATGGGGAGGGAGAGGAGGGCAAGGGGGTTCTGATGGACTACCTACCTTGGTCGATTACAACTCAGGGATAGAGATCGACAGAGCGCCGCTGCAACCACCATGGCCGGCGAGCAGTGCTCGCAGCGCCGCCGTGTTCCACTGCCTGTAGCCGTCCTTGGCCCCAACCAAAACCGCTGCCAGCTCCGCCTTCTTCTCCTCTGCACGTGTGCCGCTCCGTTCCCCGGGTCGTGGTCGCCGCCATGGGCCACTGCCGCTGGGAGCCACCGCAGCGCGCGCGGGTGCCTTGGTGCTCGTGCACCACAACGTCGGCAGCAGGCTAACAAGCGTCGGACGCCGACGGCGTGGCCACGTCGTCGGGGGGAGACCGCGGTGGCAGCGGCGTGGGTGGCCGCGTGGCTGGACGCGTTCCCGGACGGCTCTGTGGTGTACGTCAGCTTCGGGACACAGCATGCGCTATCACCGGCGTAGGCGGCGTCCGTGGCGGAACTGCCGCGTTTGTGTGGGCTCGGCTGCGTTCGCGCTTCACTAAGTTATCTAGCAGCTGTAAAAATTTGAGCTTCATTTGACTTTTAAATTGCTACCAGATTTCAATTCTTCCACCACTGTTACATGTTGTAAACTGCTGCACTATACCTGACAAGATCCACTCTAAAACCGAAGCACCTCTTATCCAATTCTCATGAAATTTGTACAAAATCTTAAACCATAAGTCTAAAGCTTGTGTATCAATTTTTATGCCAATCCAATAAGTTTTGATCACTCAAACATGGCTGCGGAGCTGCTGCGTTCGTGTGGGCTCTGTGGAGCTGTCGTCGGACGCGCTGGCGCGGAGCTCGGCAGCGTTCGTGTGGGCGGCGAGGACGGGCACTACTGTGCCGGACGTGCTCGAGGCGGGCACGGTGTCGCGCAGGCTGGTGATCCGTGGGTGGGCGTCGCAGGTGGAGGTGCTGCGCCACCGCGCCGTGGGCTGGAACTCGGTGCTGGAGGAGGCCGCCGCCGGGGTGGCCATGCTGGCGTGGCCCCATGGGCGCCGACCAGTTCACGGACGCATGGCAGCACGGAGCCATGCGGATATGTGCAGAAGCTGCCCAGCCGATCGGATAGAGGAGAGGGAGAAAATAAAATAAGTGAGGAAGAAAAGAAAATGAGAAAATAAATTTCTGATGGTATGTTAGATTTTTTTTCCTGTGGTTCGACACCGTTAGAGATAAATATAGATAGAATAGCGTGAAAGACCAGAAAATTTAGATCAAGATGTGTTCAAACAACCTTTTCATTTAGCTGTGGCTTATCGTAAACGATCGTAAATTTTCAGCCGAAACACAACCTGTCAGTCTGAAACTTTCTAGCGGCGTGTACGTCGAGAACCCCCCCCCGCTCTTTCACTCTCCCCGCTGCGTCCGCACCAAACGAGCTCGCTGCCGTTGCTGGAGCGCACCGCACGAGCTCGGCGCCATTCGACAGGCAAGCAGCCAGGCGGGGGCGAAGGCGTGCTGAGCAACAGCCCGAAGACAGCGACATGAATCGAGGGTACGGCCGAGCAATTTCTTCTTTTCCCTTCTCCTTCACTCAGGCACCTTGGTGCGACATGCAGGGCGAGGTCCTCTGCGTGGATCTCGGCTTCAGCTGTCGGATCCGTGACGGGCTCCACCAGATCCATGCTGGGAGATGAGGAGCGGTGGGAACCACCTCCTCCATGGCGTGCCGGCGCCGGCCAGTGACACATGGTGGAGGGTCAAACTGAACGGTGACCAGTAGACTCCTCCCTGCCCACGCACCAAACAGATCCCTTCCTGGCGGCTTCCTCCCGCCTCGGGCGCCCTCATTCTCGGCGTGGTGGCGTCCCTCAATCCAGTGCCTCTATCGTAGAAGCTAGCTGCGTGCAATGGAACAAGAACACCGTTCAAAGCAGTCGATGTCCACCAACAAATTCAGCAGTACATGTACAGGAGGCCCGCCGATTATCCATTAAAATTTCCAGTGTTTTAGACTTTCAATCAGTAGTTTCTTACGTACTTACAATGGGTATATTGTTTGTTTGCACAGATGGCTAGAATTTTCCATTTGGGAGGATCTGGTGGAGTGCACGACTGCACATATAGAGAGCCAGACAGGTATCTGCATGTCTGATATGCCTATGATTAATATCAGTTAGTTCCATCCATTCTTTGCTGTCCATGCCTCTTATAATTTATCTGTTCATAGAGCAAGCAAAGATGCTTAATTAAAAAATAGAGCACCCACCATTTGTCTCCACCAGTTGCGGTTGCAGCCAGCCCTTGTGTGTATGATCGTGTATTGGTTATCACTTGGTGTTTGCCATTGCTGAATTAACCTACTGCTCTTTTCATCAACTACATATTTTGGTATAAAGAGATATGAAATCTACAATGCACATACTTCTCCATCTGCAATCTGTCTACCAGGAACAAGCAAGACAAGCAATTGCTAAACTGAAATTTGAACTCTAAACAAGGTGGTTCAGCTTTTGTACAGTCAGATTGTAAATCAGTGAACTAAGAATTGATATTGTTGCTTATCACCATTGCAGTGCTGTATTCATCTGGTCCTTCAGCAATCCAAAGCTACTGAGCAAGGATGCTCCCTCTTTTCCGACCTGCTTTGAGGAGGAACCACATTGACTGAATATTGTTCATCGGAGCTATGCAGCACGGATACGGATACGCGTATCGGTATCGGAAGGATACGGATACGCGGATACGGTAATTTCCTAAGAAACCCGATACGTGGATACATTTTATTATTATTTTAATAAATATAGGGCTCGTTCGGCTGGTTGAAAAACCAGCCGGATTTTACTATGCACGGATGAAAAACACTGTTTACTTTCTCACAAATTCCTTCAGATTCATCCACATTCCTCCAAATTCTTCCTAGCGAACAGGGCCATAGATAATAGCGCATATTTAAATAGTGAAAGAATGAAAGAGTGAAAGTAGTAAATTACCTTGCAGTAGCAATTACCAGCCAAAGCAAAGACCGGAACTCCGGAAGCATCTCCATTCTTCAATTGTCCATTCTCGAGTTCTTCAAGACTCCAAGTCTAGAATTTGCACAGAAAAACCAAGTAACCAACTATCAATCAATTTATTACTAAAACTTGAGTATTCAATAATCAGTAGTAGTTCAGTACATCACCTTCTACTACTAGTGTACTGGAGTCTGAACTCTGAAGTAGACAGGAGAGGAGAGGACAAAGGAGTACTGCTATTTAAAACTGATAAGTGATAACAATAAAACATTGCAATTAACCACTTAAGAGTACTATTCATGCAGTAGCAAGTTCCTATTCCTCATTTGTTTCATTGTCATCCACAATATCAATCGGCGGCTCATCTAGACCAACACTACCGGAAACAGTGACTTTGCCGTGTGCCACAGGCACTCGGCAAAAGCTTTACCGAGTGTAACACTCACACTCGGCAAACAACACACGACATCTATAATGTCGGTGAACAGCTATTTGCCGAGTGTTTTTTATCGCGCACTCGGCAAAAGTGGTTTGCCGAGTGTTTTTCCAAAATACACTCGGCAAAGGATTATTGTTTGCCGAGTGTTTTTGGGAATTACACTCGGCAAACCTATTTTCCAAAGAAAAAAAATATTTTTTTTTCTCAGCATACCATTATTGTTTGCCGAGTGTTTTTGGGAATTACACTCGGCAAACCTATTTTTTAAAGAAAAAAATAATTTTTTTCGCAGCATATTTCAGTTTAATAGCCGCCATACAAAACACTCTTAGTATATCATATCTGCATGCACATCATGCTCCTGGCAACATAATTCTCATAATAACCAAATGGACATAGAAATGAAGATGACAAATTTAAGAGACTAATGACAGGTATAAGTTCAGAAGAATCAACATCCAGAAAAAATCCAAAAACTATGCTACCAAAATAGTGAAGGTAAAACCATCAGCACCCGAGTAGACATGTCTTCTACTCTATTCTTCATGAAACTAGCTTCTTCACTGCTGCAAGAAGGAAGAAATGCGAACATAGTACTGTATGTCGGTAATTACAAGAAATGTAGACAAACAGATGCTTTGTAGGAGTTTATCTTGAGTTTACATCAAAATGCTAAAGGAATGCTTATCACCTAAAATTAACTTGATTCTCTAAAGACCATGAACAGCCCTAAGTAATATAAAACATCACTAAAGTACAATTAAATATGAGATTGCATGAACACTATCTGTATCTGGATATGAACACTATCTGCATGGAACATCACTACAGCTCTAAATTTCAGATTGCATGAATAATATCTGCATATGAGATGTGCCAATTTTCAGTAAAGAAAGGGCAATCAGAGAGGACGTATTCTAGCAGTCAGTTTCTGTATCAAGAATATTTGTACTTTGATCCAAACATAAACTAAACAGGGCCCACCACAAGGCCACAAAATATTTTTAGTCATATAAGTTGAATCAGAAAATGTAGGACTCAGCACAAGGGTAAAAATATTTGTAGTTAAGCAGAAATCAGTTAGTTTACCTCGTCAGCATTGATATCTGAGAACAGAACCTGAAAAGCGCAAACCATATTATGAGTATTATGCACGATGGGCAATTTACTTTGGTAAAAGTACATATGACAAAGGGCTATGCAAGCTCTGAGAGCTCAGACAAGACAGATATCCATTACAGTGAAAAATAGACAAGGACAGAAAACCAAAATAAAACATGTCTATTTTCAGTGTTTGGAGCATGCAAATTTCAGTAGCAAACAATGTCGCACTGGTTGCAGCTTGCAAGTTAGCACAATGTATTTGTTTCAATAACATAACGACTCCCCAATTTACTCAAGTAAACATAACCCATGCATATGCATAATTACAATATAGTTGATATGTCAAAAAAAAACTTTCAGATAACTAGGAATTGGCAACTCTAACTTCCTAACAGTAGCAATTCATTTGAAATCATGCAATTCATTCTACTCATACCGACCCAAATTCAGCAGCTGTTGTAAACTCAGCAATCAATATGCAAAGACAGGTTCTACTATAAATCTAAAACTGTTGACCTTCTCCTATGAATCTAACAAACAATGCAAAGCTGAAACTGAATTGAGCTGCTGTACTGCTACTCGCCACAATCCAACATCTCTGAAAAGAGAACCATTGTTCCATTTGCCGTCTCTGCAGGTTCACTGGAATACTACTATACTAGTGATGTTCTTGGATATAAGTATTTGACTTTTACGGTCATAACATGAACTACTGGATCTCCTAAAAACAAACAGCAGCACAATACCTCCCCCTAACTTGCAGCCCCCATCGACCTTTCCATGTGCAGTCTGGAGTGACGTTCCCTTTCTCGAGCAGCTCCAGGGTTCCAGACGATTTCCCTTCCCAGCCAAACCTAGAGCAGAGAAGAGCAGGCTGTGATCTATGGGAACACAGGAAGGGGAAGAAAACAAATTAGACCTAGAAGCAAACATCTTGTCACCAGCTTGCCGCAGATTTGTCACCGGCAGTGGAGGACTTCGTTGCGGGTTCCTCAAACTGTCCTCACGGGCTCCTGCAGCTGTGGATCTGCGGTCACAGGATCTCCTCCAGCAGCAGATCTCGGGTGGGAGAGGAGGGAAGGGAGGGCGGCGTCGACCTCGGGGAGAGCGGCAGCACAGCGGCGCCCCCTGCAGCATCATCGAGGGCCGGGCGGATCCGGGGAGGAGGAGGAGGGGAGGGGCGGCGCCTGGATCCGGAGAGGGAGGGAGGGCGGGGCCACGCCGAGAGAGGGAGGGAGGGGCGCGGAGGAGGAGGGGAGGGGGGGCAGAGGGCGGCAGGCAGAGAGGGCGCGGGCGGGCGGATCTAGGGAGGAGGCAGAGGCAGGAGGGAGGGGAGCCGAGAGGCCGGGTAGATCTAGTGAGGTGAGTGGGGGGCAGAGAGGAGAGGGAGGGGCGGAGGCGCCTGGCCGGAGGGGAGGAGGGGAGGGCGGGAGGGGTGCGCGGAGAGGGAGGGGGGGAGGCCAGGCTGGCCGGAAAGGGAGGAGGGTGGGAGGGAGGGGTGGCGGCCGGGGAAGGAGGGGGTGGCACTAGCGGGAGGAGGGGAGGGGCGCGGAGGCAGCTGGGAGAGGGGAGCGGGGGCAGGGAGAGGGGAGCACGATGAAGCGCAGCAGGCCGGCGCTCCCGAGGACGGTCACCGTGAGTAATATAGTATAGGAGCTTTGTCGAGTGCCCTAGATCTGACACTCGGCAAAGCAGTGTTTGCCGAGTGTCCTAGATCTGACACTCGACAAAGGATTTTTTTATTTTTTATTTATTTTTCTCTTTTCATGGAGGGACACGTGGCGCGATGTTTACCGAGTGCCGTAATTTGCCGAGTGTTTTTTTTCATATTTGCCGAGTGCTAGAGTTTGCCGAGTGTTTTTCAGTAGAATTGTCGAGTGTCATAATATTTGCCGAGTGTCATAATCTTTGCCGAGTGTTTTTAGTTTGGTACTCGGCAAAGAGATGGTTTGCTGAGTGTCCGATAAAATACACTCGGCAAAAAATATGACACTCGGCAAAGCCTTCGATTCCGGTAGTGCAAAAGACACAGCTTGTAGTTCAAGTTCATCAAGGGACAGATCAACCATTTCAAGAATGCCAACACCACCAAGTGAATCAAAAGAATCCCCTCCTACATCCCACATCCTTGTCTCTCCTGTCTTGTATGCATCAGTTCTTCTTGACAGATGCCTCAGGTTTGAGTGCACAAAGACCAAATCTTCAGCACGCTCTAGAGTTAAGGCATTTCTCTTGACACTATAGACAAAGTTATAGGTGCTCTAGTTTCTTTCACAGCAAGAAGATGAGGCTGGCTGGCTAAGTAATTTCATGGCCAAACTCATCAATAATGGAGCAGATTGTCCATGATTTGTCCACCAAGTCATAGGGGAAACAACCCATCTATCATGGATTGAGTCAGGATCATTAAATTCTTCTGAACAACTAGAGAACCTTGAGTACTCTTCTTTTACTTTAGCTAATTCTTCTGGCATGGGAAAGAACTTCTTGAAGCAAACCATCCTCATTTTTTATACCTCTTTATCCTTGTGGGGTGGTTCACGGCCAGGACCTTCTTCAAGCCACTTTTTGCTATAATATCTGCAATTGGCAATTTGGCATTATGATTTTAGTGAATGAAAAAAATATATACTGACCATTGTCAATGAAAAAAACCTGAATGGCAATTTGTACCTTGGATTAAGTGAATGAGCTAAACAATGAAGTGGATTATTTTCTTTTGTCCACCTAGCAATCAATATGTTATAAATAACCGAGTACAGACTTGACTCCTCATCTTCTTGCTTGCCCTCATATCGATATATGACTTTCTTCACTTTCTCTATCATTGAATCCCACATCTCATAAACTAAGTGAAGACATGGTGTGTCAGTGTTTGTCATACGAATCATTTCATAAATAGGAGTAGTAATCCTAAGAATGTAGTCCACCTTGTCCCACCATACATCACTAAGTATCAAGTTCTTGACAATTTGGACTGTTGGAGTTGGAGAATCATCTCTGACTTCTCTGTACACACTCCATTTATCACTAATCACCATTTGTTGGAGGGCTGTTTTTACCTAACAAACCGCTTCAACATACAAACAACATAGGCAAATCTTGTTTCAGCAATAGAAAATAACTTCAAACGGCTGAACTCATTGAACATTGAAAGCCGCATGCCATGATTCATTATGAAATTCTTTATCATAGCGGCCTCAGTTTTAATATCATGTATAAATTCAAGTTCCCCCAAGCAAATATTTCTTCATCAGAGGGGTTGTTTCCTATTTTAGGTTCACATATACTTTTCATCGCAAGATTGAGGGTATGCACAACACATGGTGTCCAAAATATGTTATCATACTCAGATTCTATTATGAGACTAGCACCTTTGCAATTTGCAGCATTGTCTGTAATGATTTGTACTACATTATGTCGACCTACTTCTTCAATTATACCCTTCAACTTCTCAGCAATGTATTCTTTTGATTTGTACTGACCTTCACAATTATCAGCCCTCAAGAACATAGGTGCCTTGTCAGAAGCAACAACAAAATTGATGATTGGTCGCCTCTGAGGATCTGACCAACCATCAGAGCAGATTGTGACTCCCTTCTCAGCCCATGTACTCTTTGTGCTCTCCAACAAAGTCTCTATGTGCCTCCTTTCTTGCTTCAGAAGTCCCTCCCTAACTCTGTTGTAACCAGGAATCACATAACCTTGCATATTGCGGCTGCAAGCAAAGGTAAAGGCTTCTCGAAGATATGGATTTCTCAGAAAATTAAATTGCTCTACTAATTAAAGCATCTAAGTGCTTACGGTCTTCTAATGCCCAAGCTTTTTCCAATGCAGAAACATGCCCCCTCTTGTTCCTCTTGTTGCTGTCAGCAGTATTGCTTGATGAAGGAGCAATAGGCAAAGAAACAGTTCTTGACTTGGATCTTTCCACCAGATTCTTGCATCTTTCAATTTCCTTCCTCATTTCACTAAGCATTTCATATGTAACATTAGGACATTTACCTATTCCCCTTCCTCCCTTCTGCAGCAAATGAGCTTCAACTCTAGTGTAACTACTTAGTTTTTGCATTGGACAGTACTTGCAGCGCCACATAGCATTTCCTCCACCAGTTCTAGGCTTCTCAAGAATGGTTACATGATCCCAAAGTGGA
Source organism: Miscanthus lutarioriparius (assembly GCA_904845875.1). Lineage (NCBI taxonomy): Eukaryota > Viridiplantae > Streptophyta > Magnoliopsida > Poales > Poaceae > Miscanthus > Miscanthus lutarioriparius. The sequence goes on along the minus strand of CAJGYO010000014.1, from coordinate 19,858,001 downwards.
GCCTTGATGTCAGTTGTGTTTGTGGCTGCAGATCCTACACTAGCACTTGCACTAGCACTGCTCATATTTGGGGACGCCATCTACTGCATACAAGCAAAGCAACAAGAACTGCACTTCATCAATAAGAACTGCACTTCATCAATAAGACTAACTTCATCAATACGAACTGCATACACTAGCAATTTCACTAACAGGAGTAACAGACTAACTAGCAGTTTAGGGTTTCTGGGGAAGACGGACCGGGGATGCGGCGTGGGGAGCAAAGAAATCAAGCATAGATGGAGAAGAAGAGGGAAGGGGATTAACTCATGGATCCACGTCGCAGGGCGCCAGGGCGGAGACGAGTAGGGACGGAGGCGAGCGAAGGCGGAGGTTTGTCGCTGGCGGCCGGTGAGCGGAGGCGGAGGCTCGTCGCTGGCGGCCGGCGAGTAGGGACGGAGGCTCGTCGCCAGTGGCTGGCGGCCGGCGAGCGAGGTTGCGGCGCGACGCGCGGGCGCAGCTGTGAGCTTGTCGCCGTGTGGGACTACAGGAATGCGCCAATGCGGACTGCGGGCGTTGGGGCAGAGGATAAGGTATGTCTTCTGGGCTTGTACTGGGCTGGGCCATATCGGGACGAAGGATACGTGTCTGGTGGCGTATCCGATTATCACGAAAATAATACAAAATAGGATACTCGGAGGATACGTATCCTAGGCGTATCGGACACGTATCCGTATCCGACACGTATCGGATACGCGATACGCGGCTTCAGGGAAGTATCCGTGTAACATAGCATCGGAGACGTCATAGGAAATGGACCTAGAGGGCCTGGACTGGGAGATGCATTGACCATATTGTATATCCCAACTTTCGTATTATCTAACTCAAATTCAGTTTGTCTGATCAAAATTTTCTATGGATGTTTATCTATTGTCAGAACTTCATGTAATCCTATGGACGTTTAGTGTTTTGAAGTTTGAACCATCATAGCAAGCAGTGTTAATTGGATGCCCCATCTAATTCTTGTATGTTGTTGCTAATGGATCGTTTGTTTGAGAACCTAAATAGTAATGGAACCATATTATTATACAGATTTTGTTGTCTGCAAATTCAAAGACCATAATGTTATTGACAATTTATTCCTGCCATTTGCTATGTCAACGGTTTGTTCCTGGCAGTTTTTGTGGCGGTGCACTGGTGCAGCTGCAGCTTAAAACAGCTGCTACAGAATGGCTGCTTGGTATGCTGCTGGTGGCTGCAGCTGCTTCAGTGCTTCTGCAATGCTGCAGCACAGCCAGCACTATATAGCTTCTTTTTTAATCCTGTCTTCTATATTCAGTTATATGAATGTCGTGTTATCTGTAATAGATTGTGCAAGAATCTTAGTGTTTATATACACTTAAAAATACAAAAATAGTTTTGTCCTTTTATGAAGCTAGAAAATATTTGTTATAATTTTGGCCATATGGTTTAATAATTATAAGTTTGTCAAATAATCATGGCTGGGCGCCTGAAGGGCGCCTAATGTTCTAGTGGCATGCATATGTCGCCCAGTTGTTTCACTTTCCAGCACGGAGTGCTACTGACAGTTCGACAGATGTCCCTGGCGCTTCCCCATGCATACTCTGCATTCTTGAAGTGTCTTCTCAATCTCAGTTGCCTCCTAGCAGATCTTGTCATCGCTATGTCTCTCTTGTCAAAGCCATACCGCTATATGATCGTTCCGGCCATCGATCAACGACTTTTCTTTCCTGTTCTGTACTCAGTCAAGAAAGAAGACGGCTCTTGACGCTTTTGTGCGGACTGCCGGTTGCGGTTGCTGAATGCGCGCTCTCACCATCAAGTCTAAGTTCCCAATACCAATTGGCGATCGATGAGCTGCTAGTTAGATGAACGGGTAGTAGAAGCGTAGTACTCTCTCCAATTCAAACTATAAGCGCTTTGTTTTTTTATAGATATGTAACTTCTGCTGTGTACTTAGATTTATAAATAATATAATAGGTCTAGGGACACTTAGTTAATTAAAACAATATATATTAAAAACTAAAATGTCTTATAATTTAGTAGTTTTCTTGTTTTGACTTGGGTTCATTTTGAATTCACAGTAACCGTATTCAGCCACACCGGAGCTCCAAATAAGTTTCAAGGCACCATTAATTTCGACACTGCAGTCTCTGTTATGCAAATGGGTCCTCGTGTCCTCCGACGATATCCTTATTTACAGTTGTACATTCAAAGAACACTTGCAACATCTCACCCATGTGCTGGAAGTCTAGGCCAAAAACAAATGCCATATCAAGTTGTATAAGTTCATGCTATGACAAATCACTTACTCCCTGTATTCTAAATTATAAGTCATTCTGGTTTTCTATGCATATATTATATTTAGATATAAAATAAAAGTAATGTATTTAGAAAAGTTAAGTGACTTACAGTCTAAAACCGAGGGAATAATTGGGACATGTTGTCAGTGCCAACGGCCTAGCTACCAATGAATATGATTAATTGTGGCTTATCCATATGTTGCCAATTTTTAAAATAAAATTTAGTCCATATGAATGACGCTTGCGAAGCCATTTTTTCCTTCCAAAAAGTCACATTGCAAAGAACTTATTTTCATTTATAATTTTCAACTAATGTGGACCGGTAAAAAATGATCTATCACATACTATGAACAAACATCAAAAGTAACAATCACTACATATCATCCGGTGCGCATATGTATAAGATCATTCTCATGATAACCTCTCATCCTTGGAGCAACAATTGGGCCGCTGCAGGTTAAACACGTGGAGCTCTAATCCAAAGTGAACATGCTCCATGGTAGAGTTGGTGAGTAGAGCTGATTATTTTAGGAGATAGAGCAATCTTAAACGTTCCCTTAGATTGGTCGGATTTTCACATATGTTCATTTGGGTAGTATATGAGTTTCTACTCAAGAGCAAAGCTCTTAGGAAGTTACCTATCCCCATAGAACCCCAATTTTGCTTTCGAAAATATGGCCACATATGGTGAGATTAAGGTCTCATATACGATGGAAAGGAATGCATGTAATGAAAGGAATCAGGACAAATGTAGAACTCTGGAAATGGGCGAGGTGACTTTTCATGCTATATTGATAGAACCCTCCGGCGTTTGGCCACGGCCTGTCTCCAACTCTGCCTTGCACGGTGGCTAGCTGAGGCCGCCACCAACCTGTGTGCATTGCCAATAGCTCCGACTCCGACCTCAACTCATCCGTACAACACCCCGATCTGTTGGAGGAGCTCGCCGCCACTCATCCGCCGGAGGTGCCATCCAACTCCAGCCAAATCGATAGGTGAGCCCCATCTCTCCCTCTTCCCTTGCATTGGGGCTCTGGCGTTGTAGTTGTGCCGATTGCGAGCTTGACGCCCCGATTCATCGCCAAAAATGTCCTCCCGCTGGAATCAACTGCCAAATAGAGGAGAGGGATACATCCCCCTCATTGAGGGAGAGGGGCTGAGTTTAAGTAATTATTTAGAATATTTAGGTACTGGTAATGAGATAAGTAATTTATTGGAACCTTCTCAATCTCTTATATGACAATTTTTTGTATTGGAGGGATGATTTAGGTAATTTGTTGGAGATGCTCTAAAGAAACCTGCAGCCAGGTGCTACATGAAAATTCATGAACTGACAAAAAAAAATGTTTAAATAGTGGGATGGCAATTGTTTTTTTTTCACGACCAGGTGTGTCCTGTTTTTCATTAAGAGGAAGAGAATTTAAACCGTACACAACCGAGCACGGGGCCGTTGATTTGGCGAGCGGCCTCAACAACGTCCAGCTAAGAGTCCTACCTGACTACTGGATCCAAGGTTTGCGATTACATGCCCAAGGAATTTTACGACCAATACAGATGAAGCGCGCCCAGAGGCGCAAAGCCCGCCAACACCCAGTCTTCACCTTCCTTGATCGCCGCTCTGACGACATCAAGCACCGAAGATGGCCCTCTACCAAAGACCCCACAATAGTGGGATGGCAATTGTTAATCGCGTCCAGAATAATACTGTTTGTTTCTTAGCTTATCTTGATTGTGAATTCAAATAAAAGTTGGTTTTTTAAATATAATATATGAATTGTGATTAGTCCAGCGGGACGCTACCCACCAGAGTTCAAACCCTGGTGATCGCATCTTTTTCTAAAAAAATTAAGGTACACACGCATGCGCGTTTGGTGGTACTGCGTGTTTCCCGCGCACCGGAGGCAATGTGCCCCCAATCTCTTCTTTGCGTGTGTACAGACACACACGTGTGTGTGCATGTGGTGTGAGTGTGGAGTATGTGGGCTGTGTGGGTCTAAGTTATACCCGATCAAAAAAAAATATTTATTTCTGTCCCAAGGGGCTTTTTGTGAAACATCCTGGCGAGATACATGGGCCAAATGGCAAATGGTACCACGACTCCAGGACAGAGGTCTTCACGCCGCCATGGTGAACTCCCGCATGTCGTTCTTTCTTCAGAAATGCTCTGCTTAGCGCTGTCTGACCGTCAGGACGCTCCTGTTGTCATGGGCCACGACAGCCCGAACGCCCACTGCGTCTTGTCCACATTCCACTCCATAAGTTTGTAATAAATAAATCCACTCTAGAATGTTCGGAGCCCGGCTTCATGCGGCCCTCCACTGGTCACCGAGGCCGCGTAGCTGCAGATTCTGGTGTGGTCCACTCCGCACTCTCCCCCATAGGTCACAGCCATGGCGGAGGACTCCCCCAACGCCGCCGCCGAGGGCAGCCAGCCCGTGACCTCTGAGGGGTCCGCCGATGCCGCCCCGGCGGGGGCCGCAAGCGCCAAGGTCGCGGAGGTGCTTCTCCCGTTGCACAGCATCTGGCCGCCATCGCAGCGCATGCGTGACGCCTTGTGTGCCGCCTTGTGCAGACGCTCGCAGGCCCAACATCCTCTCCTAGCGCTATGGTGCCGTCCCGAAGCTCGATGCTGAGCGTGCCGCCGCGGCCGTCGAAGCCGAGGCCTTCACCGCCTCCTCCAAGTCCGTCGCCACCGAGTCCCCGGCCTCCGTCGAGGAGGGGGCTACCGCAGTTCCCCACCAGGTAGGCTGTGGTCGGCGGCGATGTCGTGTTTCAGGTGTTTCAGACGTATGTTTTCAAGTGTTTCATGTGGATGTTGCCTATGTTTCAATCGCTATATACACATGTTGCAAGCGTTTGTTTCACGTTGCAAGCGTATGTTTCAAATGATTCAGGTGTTTCAGACGTATGTTACTTGTTTTATCTGAACGTTTCAAATGTAGATCTTGGTGTTGCACATGTTGCAATGTCTATACACGTATGTTTCAAGTGTTTCGTCTATTTCAGACGTATGTTGCAAATGTTTCATTTGGATGTTTCAAAAGTAGATCTAGTGTTGCACATGTTGCTGTGGCTATACACGTATGTTTCAAAAACATGTTTCAAGTATTTCATCTGTTTCAGATGTATGTTGCAAGTGTTTCATTTGGAGGTTTCAAAAGTAGATATCGGGGAAGCACATGCTGCTACTGCTAGTGCGCCGCCGTGGGTCATCGTGCCGCCATGGGTCACTACGCGCGCCTGCTTGGTGCTGCTGCTGTGTGCATGTGGGCACGTGAAGCGGAGCGGGCTCAGGGTGGTCCCGGTGCATGCGTGGGCCCACATGACCTTCGGAGCAAGATGGGTGCGGGCGCGAGGGAGCTGTGTGTGTCACGCGCGGACGCGGGAGCACCGTCCGACGCTAGCGCCCCGGATCGGACATCCGGATGCTAGTAAGTCCGTTCTTTCTTTGCATGCATTTGCTGAAATATTGCTATCTGATGTTTTTTTTGTTACAAAATATATAACTGAGTGATGTATATAGTTTATAATAGGATACTATCAAAAAGGATCTTAATAATTCCCTCTCTGTATGGAATATTGGCATCAAAACGCACCAAATATGAGGCCAGGATACGATCTTATTCCACTTCCTAAAAAGAGAGAACATGCACTTCGAATGCCTGCTTCTCATGCATACGGTCTATATATCAGTACAATCGATGTGTCACCTAGCTACCCACCGGATAAACCCCGCAATCTAGCGAAACTAGCCAAGGCATCATGAGGACCTTGGTTGTCGCCGCTGCGGCCCTCATCCTGTCCGCCGCCGGGGCCGCGCTCGGTGTCGCGCCGGCCGACTCGTGCCACGCGATCAGCGACTTCGTCGACGTGGACTTCTGCACGTCCCGGCTGCGGTCCGTGCCGGGAGCGGCCACCGCGGACCGGTTCGGCCACCTCCTGATGGCCACGGACCTCGCCGTGGCGAGCGGCGTCAAGGCCCAGGACCTCGCGGCGGCGGCGGCGGCGCCCGACGGCGGCGTCGTCGACCCGGGCGAGCGGGACGCGATGCGGGCGTGCGCGTTCCTGTACGGCTCGGCGTCCGTGCCCGGGCTGCGGCTCCTGCGCCGGTAAGCGGCGGCGCGGTCCTGGGGCCCCGGCCGCGCACGCGCTGGTGATGCTCACCATGGACGCTGGCGACGGGTGCGACGCCGCGGTCGGGGGATCTAATGGCAGGATGGCCGGGCCGAACCACGAGTTCGACCAGCTCAGTGCCATGGTCACCGCGCTGCTCAACAGCATCAACTTATAAAATGAGTAGCCGGCCGGCCGGCCGGCGGCGGCGGGCCATTATATTCCCATGCATGCATGCGCACGGCGGTGAGGGGGCAGCCGGATTTAATGTCTGGTGGCGCCTAATGTGACATGGCTGGATACTGTGTAGTGAATCAATAATGTAATATTCAACTGATCTACCTTGTTTTCGTTGCATTGCACAGTGATCTGTTCACTAAATAATCCATATATTGAGGTTATTAACATCTTGTACTAATTACTCCGTAGCATGAACTAGAATAGTAGTGACGGCAGCATAGCAAGTAACAGAACAAACACAAAGCAACGTGGTGTGCCAGCACAGAAGTAATTGAATCGCAGTGTAACTTGAAGCCACTGTCGAAAACAATTGATACAAAATCAACTGAACACAGTTAATCCATTGCATCTGTGTATGTCATTGAAAAAGATTTCAGGCCTTCTCATGTGAAGGTTCAGTGTATGCAGCTGAAGAAGCTCTCCTATTTCCACCGTATGCAGCTGAACAAGTATGTATTGCATAGTTGGAAAAAGATCTTAAAGTTTAGAAAAGGTGGGATTTTTGTTGCACATTTTGATTGGGACCTTTGGCTTCATGGACTGGTTGTGTGTTGTGTACATTTGAATTATGATGAAATTTTGGTTCTTGGAAAATGTTATTGATTTATTCTTCAACTTTTTTAGTTTTAATTAGTAAAATATATAACTCTCTATGTCCCTATTTAAGTGTCGCTACAGGATGCGTACCAGTCAAACTTTCTTAATTCTAACTAAGTTTATAGAAAATATTAACAATATTTGTATCTTCATATAAGTTTAGAATAGATTGAACGATCTATCCAATCAATGATACTAATTATGTATTATAAATATAATTTTTTTTTTATATTTGGTCAAAATTAAGTACATTTGACTTTTTGCTTTTCAGGAAATGAGAATGACGGTTAAGGAGCAGAGGGAGTATTTACTAATATGCAATCAGGACACAGTTGTAGTAAGTAGTTTCTGTACCTCGTTTGGCCTTTGCTGATAACTATATATTCTTGAATTTCTTAAAGCATATAGTGCTTAAAAGCACAATTGACAGATGATATTATGTACTGTTTTTCTCTTATTTTTGCTACCATGCTCTGTACTGTTTTTTATTTCTCATTGTTGCTACATATATGGCAACACCATGGAAACAAAGAAAATTTGACAAAAAAGTTGAAATCATGTTATGCTATACTATATAATATATCATTTATATTGACGGTTCTAAAAATGATTGTAATCATGTTTATCTCTTTTGTGTTTGATCTATTTTGCACTTCGTCTGTCCTGAAATATAAGGAATTCAAGGTTCAAATTTTGTATCAAAATATAAGGTATTTCGGGTTCTCAACCCTATCTCTCCTCTGTCTTTTTGGTAGGAAATACTGAGATACCTTTTAAATTTAGTATCATATAAAAGCCAACCGATAACTTAGGAAAGTTACAACTTAATTACTATCTCCATCCTAATTAGTAAGGAGCAAGGTGGTCTTTTGCCAAGCTCCTTATTTTGTCTAAAAATTGCTTGGATTCTTTATATTTTAGGATGAAGGGGTATCAAATAGCAATACAATGTTACTATACTGAAACGACATTCATGATTGGTCATGGCTATATGCAAGCATTAACAACTTGCAGACAATGAAATAGACAGATTATTGTACAAGCTATCTGGGTGTCAACCATGTCTGTGGTTTGTACATGCCCTAATACCCCCTCCATCCCAAGAACTTGATGTTTTAGAAGTTTTAGGATACAGTGCTCCACAGAAATTACCCATACACCCTTATTTATTGAAGGTAAATCATGCTAATTAAGGAATAAACTCCTCATTAAAAGGAATGCATTGAGGCTGTAGACCACAATCTTAACCTAATTTATTGTTCAAAGAGCTAAAACATCAAGTATTTTATGACATTTTTTAATTCCTAGAGCATCAAGTTTTATGGGATTCGGTGAGTAGGCTCGACCCTTCTTGACGTGGGCCCTATTGGTCCATGCTCGGCTGACGGCCATATGCAGCAGAACCAAGCCGATAGCCTCAGTATTTGGTTACCCTAAAGGTCACGAGAATCACAATTTTTGGAATTTGCCATCTGTTTTACAATTTTTCATTAAGAAAATTGTCCATGATCTGCGTCGCCCCATCAACAAACTTCATTTGTTTCTTCACTTTCAGCGAAAATTCCCTTACGCGCACGCGAAAACGTAAGATTTTGAAAGTAGCAGATTGCACATTTGGACTTGTGCTACCCTAACTGTCCATGTGGTCGGAATGTTACATTCCATCTTTCCAAAGAAATAATCAGAAACTGAAGCATCTGGACGACTGGGCCACAACAAATCATGAACAGATTTGGAAAGCAATAAACAATCTTAATCAGGAATATCTTTACTCTAATATGGAAGAATGGCAATCGTTAATTGCCCATTATCGGAGTCATTACTTTCTTTTTTGGTAAAGAAAAGATCAGAGATGCTCTGCTATACTCCTACCTTGTTGTATATGGAGAGGAGTAAAGAAAAATTCATGGCAAGATGCAATCGAAAGATCATCAGGCTATAGGTTACCAATTGAACGGTCCCGAGCCAATCCATGTATATATTTCAACTCCACAAAACACATTGCGACATTGTGTAATTGGAGATCATAACCAAAAGACAAATATCATGGCTTCCACAAGCGCCACGCTCATCGTCCTCTTCGTGGCCGTCGTCTGTGGCGGCTCCGGCGCCGTCGGGGCGGCGAACTCGGCGCTGGACCAAGTCTGCGAGTTCGTGGGTGCTTCCTACGTCACGCTGGAGCTCTGCGCCTCCGCGCTCTGCTACGACCCGGCGTTGCCGTGCCGCGACGCGCGCGACTACGCGGCGGTGGCGTCGCTCGCTGCTAGGCTCCTGGCGCGCAACGCCACCGCGACCAGGGACAGCGTGGCCGTCGCCGCGAGGTCGGCCAACGCCACCGCGGGCCTCAAGTCGTGCCTGCAGCTGTACGACGGCCTCGTGCCGGCGCTGGAGTGGGCGGCGGGGTCCGTGGCCGCGGGGCGGGCGTACGGCGCCGCGCGGGAGCTGATGCAGGCGACGCAGTTCGCGCAACGGGCGTGCGCTGGCATGGTCAGGGCGGAGATGCCCAGGGAGAACGGCGGCTTCGCCACGATGGCCACCGTCGCGCACGCCGTCCTCTCCACCCCCGTTCCAAAGACCGACTGAGTTGCTAGTTTTTTTTTTGTTTACAAAGGATAACTTGTTGAAGAAGGGGGAAGGAGACACTAAACAGTAAGCACAATTTTTGTGGTTTAGAGGAAACAATTTAGAGTATCTTTTTTTATTGTCAGGTTGCAAGGTGTACGTGGAATTCGTTGTTTATCGCCTTTAATTTTCAAACACCAAAAGATATAGTATGTAGTCCAGTTGTTTGGATCTTGGCTACGGAGTTTTTCTCCGAGGATCAGGAACCAAGTAATAGTAGGTGCAGCACCGATGTACTAGCTTGTGTAGAAATGATATTCAGCCTGTTCGGGAGGCCGTATCGTATCGTGGATTATTTACTGCTGGCTGGTTTGGTGTGAGAGAAAAACACTGTTCCCGGCTGAAAATTTACGATCGTTTACGAGCAAGCGAACAGGCTGATTGTGTTTAACAGAATAACAACTAATTTCTTCCTACAGGTAACTTTCAGGGTACTAGATTAGGTATTAGACTCTCTCCGGCACCTAAACCCAAAATGAGTAGCAAGAGGTCCAAAATCTGTCTCCAACAGAGTACCTATGCGTGAGATATATTTTAAGTTGTCTGAGAGGCAGAACTCAAATATGAGCATCCTCTCTCCTGTAAACCCATTTGCAGAAATGATTATCTTTTGGGTCCTGTTGTTGGAGAAGATGCCCAGCGCTACCCAAAGGACGAATGTGTTTTATATTTTGGGTGTTGTTGTTGGAGATAGCCTTAGTAACTCTTATCTAGAGAGAGTGCGAAAATGAAGTAAGGAAGTCATGGCGATGGAACTCTTTCGAAAAGATTGGATGGAGACATCGGGCTTGCTAACGCCTGGATGTTCAGACAGATGGGCGTCCGAACGCCAGCTGCTGCTGCTGCCGTTTCGTGTGCCCATGCGGGGCCCGTGCTGTCCCGAACCTCACTAGCATCGAGAAGAGGGGGAGGGGACAGCGGATGCCTAGCCGGTGCCAGGAGGCGGAGACACCGAGGCGAGGCAACAAAAAGCGAGGAGTGAGATGCAATACCTGATCTACTTTTGAAACATCTAGATGTAACACTTGCAACATACGTCTTAAGGCAGATAAAACATTTGAAACATGTTTCTGAAACACTTGCAAAAACACTTGAAAACCATTGTAAAACATACGCAACATCCAAATAAAACATTTTACAACATATGTGTGAAACATATGCAACATCCAAATAACACATTTGCAACATGAGTCTTGAAAAAACATACGAAACATTAGGAACAGAAGTCTTGTAACATATGTGTACAACCATTGCAACATCCCGATCTATTTTTAAAACATCCACATAAAATACTTGCACCATACCTCTGAAACATCTGAAACACTTGAAACATATGCTTGCAACATGCGTTTTCCGCCCTTCTTCAGTACGACGCAGCGCAGGACGGGGGATGGGCAGGCGGAGGGTAGAGCCGTCGCACCCCCTTCTGGTGGCGAGCGGAAGGGACGGCGGGGATAGGCTGTTGGCGAGCTTTTGTCGCGCTGCGGATTGCCCTCTGTAGTTGACAACTTTTTTATTCGAAATCATCTAGTTGAGGATAATCAGGTCTAAATTTCCAACATTTGAAATCAAATTTTTCAAACGGCCTCGGATGGAGATACAGCAAAAATGAAAGTTGTAGATCTCAAAAAAATTATGTAACTTCGTAGTTGACAACTTTTTTATTTGAATTCGTTTAGAGTCTCAAACACTCATTTTAAGTTTGGTTCAGCATAAAATGAGTAGAAAGAATATCTAAGAGAGATACAAATGAGTGTGGGGTGGTTAGAGGATAGAATGCGCGAATCGGAGGTTATGGGTTTGAACCCCGGTGTCCATAAAGCGTGCGGTTTTCATGCGATAAAATGCACTCCTTGTGATTTTTGGAATTTTTTTTGTGATTTGCGGTGGGGCCTCCTGGGATTAAGAAAAATTCCTTTTTTTATTCAGATCTGTGATTTTTGGAATAGTCGTCTGCCGAACCGTCCCTATAAATCGACGATCTGTATGGACGGGGCCGTAGGAGCGGCTGGTCAAACCGCTCTTAGAAATAGTTTGAAGCCACCCCTACAAATCGCCTCTGGAGCAGTGTCATGGGCAATTTAATTTGATGGTGAGAGCATTGAGCAACCAGCGGTGCACATAAAAGCGTCAGGAGTCGTCTTTCCTCCTGATGCCAGCAAATCTGGGGAAGAAAAATTAGATGTGTTAATACTCGACTGGATGAGTACGGCTTTGTTGTTTCTCAATCTTGTCGAACCGCCAATGGCACTCTGTGCTGGAAAGTGAAACAAATGGATGACGACACTGCAATCGGAGTATGCCATGAGGCCATGACCACGAAGAGCAACTGTGACGAGAGAGGACGCCACATCTTGTTGCTACGACGCAGCAACTTTTGCAACAAAAAAAAACGACTATAGCACCTCTCAATCAACCAAAGCAACTGTTACCAAAGACGACGCCACCTTGTCTTTTTGCTATGATGCGGTAACTTTTGCACCAGAAAAACAACACTATCTTTGACTATAGCACCTCTATGTCAACCAAAGCAACTGTGAAAAAAGAGGACGCCACCTCATCATGTTGCTATGACGCAACAACTTTTGCACCAAAAACAACACTATCTTCGACTATAGCACCTCTCAGCCAACCAAAGCAACTATGATGAAGGAGGACGCCACCTCATCTTTTTTGCTACGACGCAGCAACTTTTGTAACCAAAACAATAGTATCTTCGACTATAGCACCTCTGTCAACCAAGTGCATGAAGTAAAACGCATCAAACCATTTTGGTTGACAGTTTCCAATTCAATGGGAAACTCCGGGCGAGAACGTAACCTTGCTATATAGAGCATATATGATGCTATGTCAAGTAAACTTCGCGTTGTCTTCAACGACATGTGGGAGAGTAATTGGACGACTTTGGATTCACCCACACGCTTCCTTTAATTTGGCCGATTGTTACTCTTCTTCCTTCCATTGTCCTCTTTTCTTTTTCTCCATGAATTGATTCATTCATGCGTCAACTTCAACGTGTCGTATCGTACCTGGACGGCTGGGCTCCGTATCGAAGCGCTTCCGTATCGCACGCACCAACTCTACTCCTCCACTGGACTCGACCGCACGGTGGGAACTGACAACAGACCCAAGACGGAAAAAGTGAAATTACTCCATATATACACGTGTTACGTGTAGAGTAGATATAATAGTTATATTATACATAAATATATGGTGAAATTATTATAAAATAAAACTCGGGCTGCGAGGAGTAAACACCCCCGAGCTATTTTAGCTTAGGTGAGGAGTTTTTTTTTCCCACACCACCGATCAGAAATTCACTTGAACACAGATTCGAACTCTAGTCATAGGGAAGACTCTAGTCACTGGGACGCTTGACCAGGTGGTTTAGCAACCGTAGACGGTGAAATTATTATTGTGTATATATAGCTGTATTATTTTTGGACGCAAGAAGAGGTACAATTGAGTCACGAACACGTCAGGCTAATTGTATATAGCTGTTTAATCGACAGCACGGCTTATCACATACGTATACTAATAAATGACCATAATCGACAAATCTGTTTGACAGTGGCAGCGCGTCTAAGGTGGTATTTAAATTCAGAGAGTAAAGTTTAGAGATATAATATCGGATGTAACATCGGAGTGCTTGTATAGTAATAATAAAATAAATTATAAAAGTCCTAAGTAGTCCACGAGACGAATTTATTAAGCCTAAGTAATCCATCACTAGTACATGTTTACTGTAGCACCACATTGTCAAATTATGGACTAATTAGGCTTAAAAAATTCGTCTCGTAAATTAGTCACAATCTATACAATTAGTTATTTTTTAGTCTATATTTAATACTCCATGCATGTGCTAAATATCTGATGTGATAGAAAGTAAACTATAGGGAGGAACTAAACAAACTCACGTGCTGTTTGGTTGCGCACTGTAAAAGCAAACGCAAAGGGAATGGAAAACAGCGTTAATGGTAACAGATGGAGCAGATTCCTGATTTTGTTTGGTTCTAACAGTGTAAACGCAAATGGCCAATGGCCGATGTTCAGTGGGATCTCGACTCGCTGCCTGGATGGGATTACGGCTGAGGAGCACCGGTATCAATTTTCTATGGGCGGGTATTCGTTTACGGGGCAGCGGATTGCGGGCTAGCCTGAAACAAACAAATCTATCGCAATCGCATCCCCTCCGTTATCTATTTATTTACGTTACAAAAGCACCAACCAAACGCTGTCTCAGTAGCAGAAGCTGCGTACCAAGTGGGGGACTGCAACGTCATCCATCTTCAACGACTTTGCTCTGCCATCAAAGCGGCAGCGATGCATGGATACATACGCAAGCGCCATCTGAGTTGAGTAGCTGCACCGTTACACACCGGCAAGCTTATATATATGCCGCGCGCGCACGACACCAGCGAGACATCTAGAGATGCCGGCGCCGGAGCTCTGGTGGCTACGGGCGGCGCTCGCCGTCTCGATCGTCTGCTACCTGACCAACCAACACCGCTGGGGATCGTCTGCTATCTGACCACTGACCACGTTTGTTAACATATTTTCACAAACATTTTCAAGGGTGTTACTCTCCACCTGATCTAAATACATATGTAATGAGTTAGAATATTTAGTGGCATTTTGATAACCGTATTCCGATACGAGTTTCAACCCTTTTAATAGTACGGCTATTCATCCTAAATATGATCACACTCGCTAAGTGTCTTGATCACCAAACTCAAAAAGCTACTATTAAGTTTCAGCTTTGCCTTGAGCTTTTTGTTTTTCTCTTTCTTATTTTCTAAGCCCAAGCACTTGATCATCACCATGGTCACACCATCATCATGATCTTCACCATTGCTTCAACACTTAGAATAGTGCTACCTATTTCATGATCATTTTGATAAATTAGGTTAGCACTAAGGGTTTCATCAATTCATCAAAACCAAACTAGACCTTTCAACGGTGGCGGTCACGGCGGCGGCTCTCGGCGTCGATGGCGGCGCGGGCGTCCGAGGGTCCCGTTGAGGCGCTGTAGCACCGGACACCACGGACCCCGCGTGGGCGAGCCCGACACCGGTGGTGGTCCTGGCAGCGTAGTCTGGCATCGGTGGCGGCGGGGACGGGGCAGTGGTGGAGCCCTGTGGGCGACGGGTGTGCACCTGTGGCGAGCTGGGCGTCGAAGCCATCATCTTCGACGCATCCGCGGCTAGGACGACGGTCTCTGGTGCTTGGACGATGACCGGCTCCGGCGACGGCGGCGCAACCCTAGATCCGGGCCTGCTGGGCTTCCCCATCACCGGAGTTTGCAGGGGCAAGCATAGGGTGTTGGAGCCGAAGCCACCGGTGCTGTTGCACCCACCGTTGGATGATACGGCGCGGCAGCCGGGCTACCGGCAGCTCCATCGATGGGGATGCGAGGCGTCCCGCGCATGACTGAGTGAAGGAGGGTCGCGTGGGGGAAGGAGGAGGGAAGGGGGAAGGGGAGGGGGAGCTGGGCAATTGAGCGCTGGGGAGCCCGCCAGGAGGCAGGTCTTTGCACCGTGCCCTTTTCGCGAGTCAGTATTTTGCTAGTTTTTTTCTCTGTAAAAGAGGTTCTAGGTAATATCTCAGGGCAATACATATTTTCTCCATATGGTCAAGAGTACTCTTGCTTTAATATTAACAAATAGTTTATATGCAGGATAATATGAACACAACAAGGAGAATTGCAAGAACTACTTGACGGCTGGTGTTTGCCGAGTCAATACCCTTAGGATGCTGTTAAGGTGTGGAATTGAGGTTTGTCAGATGATATAATTAGAACATAATTGCTCCTATTAGTTTTAGACATGCACAAAATTAAATTTATAATGGGCTTGTTCGGCTGGCTGGGCCACTCAGCGGGGCACTGTTCACATGAACAGTGTCTTTCAGCCAGAACAGTATTTTTCTCTCACAATAACCCAGCTAGAACAGTATTTTTGCTTATTCCACCAGTCTGCCGAACAAGCCCAATATTGATGTTCTTAACATCACGTTCAGAAAAATATTTTTTAATAATATAACACATGTTTATCGTATCATTTTTTTCTTACAACGCACGGGTATTTATCTAGTTGTACAGAAATATATAGTGAAATTATTATTGTGTATATATAGCTGTATTATTTTTAGACGCAAGAAGAGGTACAATTGAGTCACCAACACGTCTGGCTAATTGTATATAGCTGTGTCATCGACAGCACGGCTTATCACATACGTACATACACTAATAAATGACCATGATCGACAAATCCATCTGACAATGACAGCACGTCTCAGCGGCAGAAGCTGCGTACCAAGTGGGAGACTGCAACGTCATCCATCTTCAACGACTTTGCTCTGCCATCAAAGCGGCAGCAATGGATACATACGCAAGCGCCATCTGAGTTGAGTAGCTGCACCGCTACACACCGGCAAGCATATATATATGCCGCGTGCGCACAACACCAGCGAGACATCTAGAGATGGCGGCGCCGGAGCTCTGGTGGCTATGGGCGGCGCTCGCCGTCTCGATCGTCTGCTACCTGACCAACCAACACCGCCGGGGATCGGGCTCCGGGCGGCGGCCGCCCGGCCCGAGGCCTCTCCCGCTGATCGGCAACCTCCTGGACCTCCGCCACGCGCCGGGCAACCTGCACCACACGCTGGCGCTCCTGGCCCGCGCGCACGGCGCCCCCGTGATGCGCCTGGACCTGGGTCTGGTCCCGGCGGTGGTGGTTTCCTCCCGCGACGCCGCGCGGGAGGCGTTCGCGTCGCACGACCGGCGCATCGCGGCGCGCCCCGTCCGGGACAGCAAGCGCGCGCTGGGGCTCTGCGACCGCTCCGTCCTCTCGCTGCCCAGCTCGGACCCGCTCTGGAGGCACCTGCGCGGCGTCATGGCCGCGCACGTCCTGTCGCCGCGCAGCCTCGCGGCGTCGCGCGCGGCGCGGGAGCGGAAGGTCGGGGACCTGCTCGGGTACGTCCGGGGGCGGGCCGGGACGGTCGTGGACGTCAAGGAGGCCGTCTATGGCGGCGTCGCAAACCTTGTCTCGACCGCGATGTTCTCAATCGACGTCGTCGACGTGGGCGCTGTCGCCGAGTCGCCGCCGTTGGCACATGGGCTGCAGGAGCTCCTGGAGGGACTCATGGAGTGTATGGGCAAGCCTAACGTCTCCGACTTCTTCCCGTTCCTCAGGGCGCTCGACCTCCAAGGATGTCGTCGCCGGGTAGCCAGGCACCTGTCCAAAGTCCTCCAGGTCTTGGGTGACATCGTTGACCGCCGGTTGGTCGACGAGGCTTCTTCCTCCACGTCCGGATCCAACAAGGGCGGCGACAAGCACGGCGACTTCCTCGACATACTCTTGGAGCTCGAGTCGACGGGCAAGATCACCCGCGACAACCTGACTCTGATCCTGTTCGACATCTTCGCCGCCGGGAGCGACACCATGGCGCTCACCGTGGTGTGGGCGATGGCCGAGCTGCTCCGCAACCCGGCCGTCATGGCCAGGCTACGCGCGGAGCTCAGGGACGCCCTCGGCGGCAAGGCGGCCGTCGAGGAGGCCGACGCGGCAGGCCTGCCATACCTCCAGGCCGTGGTGAGGGAGGCCATGCGGCTGCACCCGGCGGCGCCCGTGCTGCTGCCGCACAAGGCCGTGGAGGACGGGGTGGAGATCGGCGGCTACGCGGTGGCCCGGGGCTGCACGGTCATTTTCAACTCGTGGGCGATCATGCGCGACCCGGCGGCGTGGGAGAGGCCCGACGAGTTCGTGCCGGAGCGGTTCCTGGGCAGGGAGCTGGACTTCCGCGGGAAGCAGCTGGAGTTCGTCCCGTTCGGTTCCGGCCGCAGGCTGTGCCCCGGCGTGCCCATGGTGGAGCGGGTCGTGCCCCTGGTCCTGGCGTCGCTGGTGCACGCGTTCGAGTGGCAGCTGCCGGCCGGCATGTCGGCGAACCAGGTGGACGTCAGCGACAAGTTCACCAACACCAGCGTTTTAGCCTTCCCTCTTATCAAAGCTGTGCCTCTAATCGTCACCTAGGTACCTAGTACAGTTATGCTGTTTAGAACAGCTCCAGTGTCCAATTGATTTTGGCCTGCAAAATTGCTAGCGTGGATTAAGGTTCGTTAGCTCTAGACCTCTAGGGGTGAGTTCGCTTATGCTGAAATTTAGTTTATGCTAATGATTATGCTAAAATATTGGGAGAGAAACATGGTACTGCTAAAATAGTGCAGCAGAACATGGTACTGAATTGTTGCTTCCTTAATTATAATTGTAAATTTGCGAAACCGAGTGATAACGATGACAAATTTGCAAATGTCTCCATCGAGTGAGCGCGGTCAAGTGCTAGAGTCTTGAAAGTTCGGTTTCCAACCTATAGCTTGATCCAAAAACTGGAGCTACTCTTATGGACTAATAACAATTTGTCTGCCCTCATCTCAGACAATGCCATTCGATGAATTAGACTAAATCAAGTTCAACTAAATTTGTGAGAATGTCATTAACATTTGTATATCTAAATGAGTTTATCATAAAAAGAATTCGCAATTCATCTAATGATATTTATTACGCATAATAAATATTAACATATTCTAGTATATATCTGGTCAAACCTGATATTACAACCTTTCTTTAATGTTAAAAAGAACAATCTTTTAGCGATGCAATATATGCTGACTAATTTCAATATTTCAATACTACTCCTTCCGTTCTAAATTCTAAGTCGTTTTGACTTTTTTGATAAATCAATTTTGCTACATATCTAAACATAACGTATGTCTACATATACACAGTAAAATCTATGTATAAAAAAAAGTCAAAGCGACTTATAATTTGGAACGGAGGGAGTAACTCTCAAAGGTTACATCGAGCCTTCTGTGAACCACTTTATTTGTAATATTATTACTCGAGCCACATAGTCGTTGATTTCACCCTCGTTAGTTTGTCAGCCTTCTGAACTTCTGAAGCATTCTTCGTGATTAACGTTGGACCCTGCTACTGCTATCAAGAGTGGTGGTTGTTATTTCCTCCCTTCTTTTGGTTTGACTAATTTCAAGAATTTTATAAGCTTTCAAGGTAATCAAGCAGTCCAGTGTCTAAACAAAGTTAAACTTCAGAGAAATTTGTGAGCTTGCTCGGCAGCACTGCTCGAGCAGCCCCACGCTGCCTGTGCTTGTTCTGTTTGCTATGCTGCCAAATGACCCCTGCCGTCTTTGGTTCATGCTTTACAAGATGTTAATAACCTCAATATATGGATCATTTATTAGAAGTAATATAGTCAGGCATAGACAGTAGTGTGGTATATGATGATCTTATAAACGATTCAGACATGAACAGAACATATCACTGGTAAATCAGTTGCTGACAGTTGCATTATTTAGGCCGTGTTTAGTTCGTGAAATTTGGCTATTGTAGCACTTTCGTTTTTATTTGGCAATTAGTGTTCAATCATGGACTAATTAGGCTCAAAACGTTCGTCTCGCGATTTCCAACCAAACTGTGCAATTAGTTTTTTTTTCGTCTACATTTAATGCTCCATGCACGTATCGCAAGATTCGATGTGATAGATACTGTAGCACTTTTTGGGAAAGTTTTCGGGAACTAAACACAGCCTTATCCAATAGTGAGAATCCAGCCATGTCGCAGGAGGCGCCAACAGCTGCCCCATCACTGCACTCGCTCACTTTGTAGGGCGCCGCCACGATCCCAGCAGGCAGCGCACGCGCCGCCTCCATCGCCGGGCCGCCTCGCCTGGGGACTGCACCTGCCCAAGACTATCGCTGGAGCCGCGAGCTGCTCGTCGGGACCACACAGCTACTAGCCCGCAGGCATCCCGCCCATCACCATTCCGCGGCATCGAGCTCCGCTCCGGCGTCGACCTCTATGTCGACGAGCCTCTGTTTCATCCAAGCAGCAAGTAGATGTTTCAAGTGTTTCAGATGTTTTATAGGTACGATGCAAGCGTTCCATACGGATGTTGTAAAAGTATATTATGATGTTGTATATTTTGCAATGGTTGTACACGTATGTTGCAAGCTTCTGTTCCCAAAGTTTCATTTTTTCAGACATATGTTGCTAGTGTGTTTATCTAGATGTTGCATATGTTTCACACATATGTTTGCCAGCGTTTTATCTGGATGTTGCATATGTTTACAATGGTTTCAAGTGGTTTTTCAGGTATGTTTTGCAAGCGTTTCAGACGCATGTTTCAAGTGTTTTATCTGAATGTTTCAAAAGTAGATCTGGTGTTGCATCTTCCTCCTTGCCTTCTGCGGCCTCGTCTCAGTATGTCCTCCTCGGCGCTGGCTGAGCATCCATACAACGCCGCGGCTGGTCCTTCCGAACCAGAGGCGCCGTCCCCTCCCCCTCTTCTCGCTCGAACGGAGTGGGCCCCGCGTGGAGCGCGTGAAACGGAGTGCAGATCAGATTTCCGGGTGCTAGCACTGATGTAATGGTATATATATATATATATATATATATATATATATATATATATATATATATATATATATATATATATATATATACACACACACACAACCCCCCCCTTGAATTATATATACATACAACTTAATTTGAAAAGCTTCAAACTGATTGAGCTCAATTTTGTCCGGGCTATCGGCCCCGTTCGCGTGCCCTTAAACCTGACTTGATCCGCTTCTTTTTTTATCCGGAACAATGTTTTTCTCTCACAAATTCTTCCAGCATTCCTTCAGAATTCCTCTAAGCAAACAGGCCCATCATGTGAGAGTGAGACGTCTGTACGAGATTGGAGAAACTGTTTCACATCTCGTTTCAGCTAGGGATGCTGTGCTTCAGTTGTTTGCATTCGATTTCCTGTTGTGTCCATTGGGCTTGTTTGTAGTCACTGTGTTCGGCTGGTGCATTCAATAGTGAATTTTGGATGGTTTTGGATGATTGAATAGTATTCTGTGAGAGAGAATAAGCTGAAACAAGCTGGGAGCGTACCAGCCGAACGCGGTAACTTGTGGTCCAAGGCCCACATTCTGTAATTCTTCAAAAAAAAGTCCAATTTACTTTCTTAACTATCGTGGTCGTTAGGTTTTTCTACTTGAATTGTTCTCAACTCTTAAACCAGTCTTTTTTTTACATCCTGAGCGGTTTTGACGATTGGTTTTACTGATGGGGCATTACGTTAGAGAGTAAATTGTAGAAATATTTTTATTAAAAATCCCAAAATCATAAGAATAAGAATGAATTATAGGCACTGCTTATAGTCCGCAGAGAATGTTAATTTCCCAATTTCAACATTTGTGCATGATAAAAAAATTGTCGTTCCATAAGAATACCCCCACCTCGTTCCCCGAGGTCCTGTGTACTGATCAACCGTGCTTAGCTTTGTTTCCTGATGCAACAATGATATGAAGCAGGCGTCCAACCGGACGCTCCTTCTCGACACACGTCTCATCTGCTCCCGTGCATGACCGACAAGAGGAGGACTTCCGCGCGCTGCCGCCAAGACCATCGTGGCGCCCTCGCTTCGGTGAGCTTCACTCACTGCTAGCACGTCGATGAGCTCCGCGCCGCTGCCAACCTCCCTTCCGTCATCGAGCTCTAAACCGGTGACCTACACGCCGGCGAGCATCTACTCTCCAGCAAGATGATCTTGCGTTGTAACCATATGTTCCAAGTGTATGTTTCAAGTGTTTCAAATCTTTTTGACAAATGTTGCATCTAGATGTTGCAAAAGTGTATCTGAATGTTGCATATGTTGCAATAGCTACATAGTTATGTTTCACGAAGTATACCGCATATGTTGCAACACGGCGCGACGCAGGATTGGGGCGTCAGGTCGCGCACGTTCTGCTAGTGGAGCGCAGCGTGGGATGGGGCACGACGCAGGATGGGGGTGGGGTGGGGGGGAGGGGCGCGGCGCGGCGCGATGGGGGTGTTAGGTCACGTGTGTTCTGCTGTTAGACGGGGACAGGTAGGGGGATAGACTCCTTCTGTTACGCTGGGAGTTGAGAGCGGTGTGGGATGGGGGCGTGTCCGGATAGGCGCGGCGCGTTCTAAGATCGGACGCCGTATGGTTGGGAGCTGTGTGCGGATGTGTCCTAGGGCCGGACGTTCGGGCACTAGCCTCTCCGTTACAGACATGCTAGGTGGTACATGTTTGACGCTAGGGTTGTTCAAATGTGTAACTGTAAATGAGGATATCGTCAAAGTACATTAGGAGTTGAAGACACATTTGCATAACAGAGGCTGCAATGTCAAATTCTGAAATGTTTTTTGCGAGACTCAGTTATAGACGTAGACGCTCACATATACGAGTGCACACTCACCCCTATGAAGGCACGCACACCCTATCCCTATGAGCACCACCGAAGAACTGAGTTGGACCAGCAAATCTTGAGATTGATGAAGTCACGCACCTCGCTATCGACGTCTACGTCGCCTACCACTGAAAGAATAGCGCCGTTAAATCCTGGAATAAATCTAGGAAAGTGCGAGTACTCATGTCAAGTCGGGGACTTGAATCCAGGTGGGCAGGTTCCACCACAAGAAACCCAACTGTCGGGGACCTAATACCAGGGTACCCCAGAAGGTGGAACCGATGACCACCGAACGTGAAAAACTTCTAGATGCATAAGGGCTCCATGTCATCCCTTGTTCGAGTAACAGGAGTTCGGTTCCGCCTCGCCCGACGCCTTGAGGGCGGGCTCGGTCTCGCCCGAGGGCTGAGGGATGAATTCTGTCTCGCCCGACCCCGGAGGGGCGGGTCACCACCCGACACCTTTGTAGGATAACCCCCGCCGCCCCAAAAGCTCAAGGCTAATCTCCGCCTCGCCCGACGCCTATAGGGCGGGCTCGGTCTCGCCCGAGGGCCGAGGGATAAACTCCGCCCGCCTGACGCCTTGAGGGCGGGCTCGGTCTCGCCCGAGGGCCGAGGATGAATTCCTGCCTCGCCTGACCCCGGAGGGCGGGGTCGACCTCACCCGACGGCCTGTAACGAGCCTCGCCTCGATCGATATCTATCCTCATAATGATGGGTACAGGACGAGACAAGACGTTCGGGTCAACCATGGCTCCAACGACCATACCTCGCGCCTCTGGCAGAAAAAGGACTGCCAGGAACGACAGGATGAAGCTTTAGACCTTCCGGCGCCTGCAGAGCCCAAAAAGGTATTACAAAAGTGCGTGCACCTCACCCTCAGAGTTGTAGGCGCCGCCGCCACTGGGACACGGAACCCGGACGAAGATATACGACAACCGCCACGCTCCCAGAAAGGATTTGCTATCTCCACGAACGATGGGTATTCCGTCACCACATGGTGGACCCGAGGAGCGGCACCCGCTTCCCGACCCCTCGTGTCCTCCCAAATGAAGGCCTTGACCACGGCGTTACACCGGACCCCGACCCAAGATTCTCCCAACGAGGACTCATGAGAACCGTAAGGCGTGCGGAGCAAGGTGGGGAGGCTCATAAGTCAAAACCATCTGATCTGCAGCCCCCATACCTGCGCAGGCAAGATTCTGTGACTAACCCGACATCCCAGAGACATCGACAACATTGTAAACACTTATCTTCCTTCGCACTCATCGAGTGGAGGACCGACTGTAGACGTGAGCCACAAGACTAAGTAGAGTACGCGGCCCGGAGCCCTTACCCTTGTAAAGCCGGCCCTTCATCTATAAAGGGGATGCGCTTCTTCCATCATGAGGGACGGAAGAAAAAGGAGGACAAAACAATAGAACGACTCACACACATTCAAGCAAGCGACGAAGCTCTTGACCACCTTTCAATCCTTCGATCAAAGACTTGGGACCAGTCCCTCTCTCAATAGCTTTGTATCCCTTACTACAGATCGTTACGGTACTAATAACACAAGCAAAGAATAAACCGGACGTAGGGACGTTTCGCTCAACCAAGATAAATCCCTGTGTCCTTTAGCGCACCATCCGAGCCTAACGCCAGACATTATAAATTCACTTGCCGGTGCTTGTATGAACACACCGATAGTTGGCGCGCTGTAGGGGCTTTGGCGCTGCTCCAAACCAGGTCTCGGATGACCACCCACGCAATCACTGGGGCTCCGGGCGCACACGTGCGTTTCGGCGACTGGATTTCATCATCACACTAGAAGGAGAGTCGGCATCGACTCACTCACCGCCGCCCCATCTCCCCTTCCATCAACCTCACCGTCTCTCAGCTTGAGGGTCCACCGGCAACTCCCGGGGAGTCCCGTCACCCAAAGAAGCCTCTCACAACGCCACCATGTGTCCGGAAGGGTCCGTATGGAGCGCCCGACGCAAGATTTCCGCTCGGTCTCCACAACGCTGCGGCAACCGCTGGCCGCCTTCTGGCGCTTACGTGGAGTTCAACCACCCACGGACATCGAGTTCGGGGGGCGATTGAGCGGGATACGGAGACCTCTCACGAGCTCCTCAACGAGGAGCTCAGACGCTCTCCGGCTCCGGATTCCAACAGGGGAGCCACCACCTTCCCGAGAATGCTACATGACGCACTTTTAGGGTCACGCCGAAAGCGCCTGTGGAAGAGGCCACCCCACGAACAATCTCGGAAAGCAGATCCGGGAAGAAGGGACAGCCCCATCTCGCCCGAGGATGGAGCAACTAAGGGCTCACAAGAAGAGATCGATGAGGCTGTGCAAGGGCTCAGACGGGAATACGCGACATCAATCGCGAGATTGAACGCCACAAAGACGGGGATAGCGCGCGCTACAGCCCCGCACCGTACATCAAAGGATCTCACCGACGATGGGGCCTTTCCTCACTTTGCTCGAGCCAGCTGTAACATCGCCGCAGCGACCGCCTTTTTGCATGGTCTCCGGAGGCCACGACGTCCGAGGATCGACGCGCTTATCGGGAGATTCGCGACGTTGCTCGAAAGCGCGCAGCAGCCGCGCGAAAGAAGCGGAAAGTTCGTTGTCTCGACGACGCAAACCCGACACCAGCCAAAGACGCACCTTCGGTGCATCCCACCAAGGACGATCCAGACACCAAACACCGCCGGCCGGGGCGGCAGCCCTCCGTCGTCCCTCAGACATCAACGCTCGGCCGTGGCCGCGACGACGTAGCATCATCAACGCCGGAGACGTGCTCCACGGCGATTTAGGGAGAAGCAAGCGCCGCTGGCTATCATCCCCGACGTGGCGGGCGCTATAACAAAGAACGAGGACCGAAGCTCGAGCCCCGCCCCGCCAGCCCTCGTGCCTTTGGCCGCACATCCTCAACGCCTGCGTTTCCTCTAAGGTATCGACCGCCTACAAACATTCCTAAATATTCGCGAAACAAACCCCGGGCTTTGGCTCAAGACTATCGGCTTGCATGTCGTGCCGGTGGTGCTAGCGATGATAATTTCATTATTCGCAATCTCCCGCCGTTTCTGGCCGACTCAAAGACGAAAGCGTGGCTGGAGCACCTACCGCCCAATGCTATTCGAGTTGGGCGGATCTCGACCGAGATTCGTGGGTAATTTCGTGGCACGATAAACGCCTCGAAACCCATGGGACCTCAAGAACTGCCGTTAGAAAGCCGGTGAAACCCTCCGCGGGTACATCCGGCGCTTTTCCCGACAAAGGTAATGAGCTCCTCAAACGCCGCCGACGCCGACGTAATAGGAGCCTTTTTCGTTCGAACGACCGCGAATCCTCGGTCCACAAGTGGGACGCAGGGGCCCACGAACTACCAAGGAACTCCTCGGACATCGCCACTAGTCACGCCTCGAGAAGAGGCGCCGGGGCCATCTTTGATCGCATCGACGGAAAAATAAGGCGGACGAGGACGCCGCCAAGGCGCCCAACCGCCCCGCCAAAGGGAAAAATAAGAAGCAACGGCGCGACACTTACTTCGCGTGTCGCCGCCGACCGCAAAAAGTGGCGGAAGCCCGCGGAGGGCACTCCAACCACTTCGAGAAAATGCTCGAGGGGCCATGCCCAAACCACGCCTTCCCGCCAAGCACCTATACAAGGAATGCGGCCCTTATGCGCAAATACTTGGTCGGGGCCTTAACAAGGAGGAGCAGGGAAGGAGCCTGTTTCACCACTAACGACACGGAGGAGAAGGACGACACCTTCCCGACTCCGACCGTGCCCTCATGATCTTCGGAGGATCAACGGCTCACGACTCCAAGCGCCGCCGGAAGGTCGCGTCGAGAGGTCTATATCACCGACCGGCTATGCCAACCTATCTCCGGTGGTCGGAATCCGCCATAACCTTCGACCGACCGACCATCCGGATGCCATCCCACACCCGGAAGGTATCCGCTTGTCGTCGACCCGATCGTCGGTCCAAAGCGGCTCACCAAGGTACTGATGGATGGGGGCGGCCTCAACATCATGTACGCCAAGACGCCGACGAGATGGGCGCCGACCGAACGTGCCTCCGCCCCGTCGAGCACCTTTCCATGGCGTCGCATCAGAAGGCAAGTTGTGCCACTAGGGCAGATTGACCTGCCCGTCACTTTTGGGGATCGATCCATTACCGGACCGAGACCTCACCTTCGGCGTAGTGGGGTTCTGTGGACTTTCCACGCCATTCTCGGGGCGACCATGTTACGCCAAGTTCATGGCCGTACCCAATTACACATATCTCGAAGTCAAGATGCCGGCCCCCATGGGATCATCACCATCGGCACCTCCTTCCAGCGCCTTTACGAAAGCGAGGTCGAATGTCTGCGGACACGCATCCGCGGTCATCGCATCCGAAGAGCTCGTCACCCTCGTGGAGGAGGTCAGTGAGGGACACCCGACGCAAAGAAGTCGTCCGGATCGCTCAATCGGCAGAGAGGGTTCCAGTGGACGCCCTCTTGGATCCTAGTAGCTCCGAGGGCAAAAGTCCGAATCGGGACGCGCTCCTCCCAAGATAGGAAAGCGCGCTCGCCGACTTCCTCCGCGCCAACAAGGACATCTTTGTGTGGAAACCCTCGGATATGCGGGCATCCCG
This sequence comes from Miscanthus lutarioriparius, assembly GCA_904845875.1. Lineage (NCBI taxonomy): Eukaryota > Viridiplantae > Streptophyta > Magnoliopsida > Poales > Poaceae > Miscanthus > Miscanthus lutarioriparius. The sequence continues at coordinate 19,831,210 of CAJGYO010000014.1, read as the reverse complement.
AGGGAGGTCGCCGAGCATACTCTCCAAATCCTTCCTGGCTCCAAGCCGGTGAAACAACGCCTGCGCCGCTTCGACGAGGAGAAACGCAGGGCCATCGGCGAGGAGATAGCCAAACTACTGGCCGCAGGATTCATTAAGGAAGTGTACCACCCAGAGTGGTTAGCGAATCCTGTTCTTGTTCGAAAAAAAGCGGGAAATGGAGAATGTGTTGATTATATCGCTCAACAAAGCGTGTCCAAAGGATCCATTTCCTTTGCCACGAATAGACCAAATAGTCGATTCCACCTCGTGGTGCGAAACCTCTCGCTTCTCGGACGATACTCAAAGCTACCATCGATCGCGATGAAAGAGTCCCACCAGCTCGCGACATCTTTTTATCACGCCTTCGGATCATTTTGCTACGCTTCAATGCCGCTTGGTTTGAAGAACGCCTGGGCAACGCATCAGCCAGATGCTTAGTTGCTTCGGAGACCTCATCGGGCGAACCGTTGAGGCCTATGTCGACGATTTACATCGTAGTCAAATCCAAGCGGTCTGACCACCTTGTCGCCGACCTTGAACGCATTTTGCGTAAACTCCGGCTAACGGCATCAAGCTCAACTCAAAAATGTGTTTTCGGGTCCCGAGGGGCATGTCGCTTTCGGCTTTATCGCTCCGAACGTGGCATCGAAGCCAACCCAGAAGATATCAGCCATCACGAGGATGGGCCCAATCCAAAACATAAAAGGGGTTCAGTGGATCACCGGTGCCTTGCGGCTCTCGCCGATTCATTTCACGCCTCGCTTAACGAGGACTCCCCTTTATCGACTCAAGAAAATCGACCGCTTGAGAGGACAAATGAGGCTCGGGAAGCACTTGACATGGTTAAACGATTTTTAACTAAGTCCGCCGGTCCTAGTCCCTCCATGCGATGGAGAATCTCTTACTATATATATCGCCACCACCCAAGTGGTTAGCTCCGCCTTAATAGTAGAGCGAGAAGAAGAGGGCACGCCTTCAAGGTGCAAATACCAGATATTTCATCAACGAGGTGTTATCCGACTCAAAACCCGCTACTCCCAGATCCGTAAACTCCTCTACACCGCCCTCATCACCAAAAGGAAGCTACACCACTACTTCGAGTCACACCTCGTGACAGTAGTGACGCTGCTCCTCGGCGAGGTCGTTTCAGAGCCATGACGCTACGGAAGAACCGCAAAGTGGGCACTCGAGCTGATGGATCGTGGCATTTTTATGTCCCCGAACGGCGATCAAATCTCGTGCAGCAATCGCCGACTTTCATCGCTGGAGTGGACCTAAGGTCCAGATGCCACCAGCAACCGCCGATCAAGAGTAATCGGATAATGTACTTCGACGGATCGCCGATGAAGAAGGGCGCCGAGCAGACTAGTCTTTGTATCCCCTCGGGGTCCACATGAGGTACATGGTTCGCTTCATTTTCCCTCATCAAACAATACCGCAGTATCACGGAAGCGCCATCAACGGCTTCACGAATCGCCATCGAAGCTGGGCATCCGACGCCTTGACGCCGGGCGACTCTCACCGGTCGCCAACCAGTCATGAAAGAGTCGGGCTGCCACCACGATACCAAGATGGAGGCATATTGTCAAGAGGTCCGACGTCTGGAGGACAAATTCAACGGCCTCGAACTCAATCATATCCTCAGCGCCCAACGAAGCGGCCGATACACTCTCAAAAAGCAAAGATCCAAATGAGAGCTAGTTCCAATAAAGCGTCTTCGCCAACGACCAACACAACCCTCAGACGCTACGTGGGGTCGAAACAAGCCGACGATGGCCCTTCTAGTCCGAACCCCAAGGCCGATCCGCCAACTGCTCCTCCCGACCCCGAGGTCATGGAGATTGAAGAAGACCCAAAGAATGGAGTCCGATCCTCCTAATGATCGGAGAACGCTTACATCGACTATCTCCTCCACGACGCACTACCAACCAACAAGACAGAAGTTCGACGGCTCACAAGGACGACGCGCTTAAATCCTTCGTTTTGTAGAGGGCTTAACTCTACAAACGAAGTCACATCGAATTTCTACAACTTTGTATCCTCGGCAAATAGGGAAAACTCCCATCGAGCGACATCCACGGAGGGGCATGCGGACACCATGCCGCATCAAGAACCTTGGTTGGGAAGGCATTCCGACAGGTTTCTATTGGCCCACCGCAGAGCCGATGCCGAGCAAATTGTACGCACCGCGAAGGGTGCCAATACTACGCCGCAAACGCACTCCCCGCCCTGTGCTCTCCAGATGATCCCCATCACGCGGGCTCTTCGCGCGTCCGGGGCTTGACCTGGTTGGGCCACTTTAAAAAGCGCCCGGAGGTTTTACCCACCGCTTGTCGCCATAGACAAGTTCACAAAATGGATTGAAGCTCGCCAATATCCACAATCAAATCCGAGCAAGCTGTTTTGTTCTTTCTCGACATCATCCATCGCTTTGAGTACCGAACTCCATCATCACGAGATAACGGCACGCAGTTCACCGGTAGGAAATTCGCTCGCTTTCGTGATGAACAACACATCCGAATCGATTGGGCAGCGTCAAGCACTTGACGACGAACGAACAGTGTCGAGCGCGCAAACGGCATGCTCCTTCAAGGCCTCAAACCCAGTAATTTTCAACCGTTGAACAAGTTCGCGGCGCGTTGGTCTCGCCGAGCTCCGGCCTGTGCTCGAGCCTAAGGATTTACTCCCTAGCCGCCACCGGCCACACACCCTTTTTCATGATCTCACGGCCTCGAGGCCGCTTCTCCCAACGGACCTCGACTATGGAGCGCCAAGAATCGAGCATATATGACGGTCAGGAGCCGAGGCATCTCACCAAGACACCATGGACCACTGGATGAGGCCCGCGACATCGCCTCCTCCGCTTCAGCCAAGTACCAAAGAAGCGTTACGGCGGTACCACACACCGACGGTGCGGGTCGAGCCTTCAACGCCGGAGACTCGCCCTCCGCCTTTGTGCAGAGCAACAAGGATCGCCACAAACTCTCCCCGCCTGGAAGGGCCCTACATCGTCACGGAAATATTTCGGCCAGCGCCACCGGTTGAAAACCATCAAAGGCGAGGTCTTCACCAACGCTCGAACATTGAGCAGCCACGCTGCTTTCTATCCTTAAAATAAGCTTACACTTTTCCTTATCGCTTTTTGTCTTAACAGAACTCCCCGATCCTTAGTGACTACCGACGACTCGCAAATCGCGAGGGGTCGACTCACCGGGGCTGGCATATGATCGTAATATATGTCATGTGTAATACAAGTATTACTTATTACGCTTGTAAAAATCCTCTCGTTATACTTGCAAACATTTTCTAAGTTTTCCATTCGCCTCGTAAACGAAGTTTCGAGGGCTAAGATCTTGGGAACCAATTTCAATACAACCGGTAGGACTGCAAGGCACCCACGCCTCAAATGGTCGCAACCTCTTTGCTCACCAGCTCAATCGTAATTAGTTCGCCTATCGCTCCTAGTTTCCTATGACTTAGACCATGAGAAGGGTTGGAAAGCGTTAAAATGACTTGCCATAAGCCAAGGATGCAATTTTGTTCATTTTTTGCACAAATTCACCACTTACAAAGCGATGTCATTACAAAAAGGAACAATATACTCCGAGGATCTGTTTACCCGGGCTTCCCACAACGTTATTTCATTACGCCTCGGCTCAAATTTCTCTACCACAAGTGTTATCATGGCGTCGCGCCACACGCCTCCATCGGCGACGTCCGGGCGGTACACGGGCCAGTCGCTCATCGCGGTCACCGTACACGCTCTCCATCGGCGACGTCCCGGCGTGTACACGGCCACTTCGTTTACTACGGTCGCCGTACACGCTCTCCGTCTTGGCGACATCTTCGCTGGATCTCGAAGGCGCCACCATCTACGACGATTTACGGAACGTCCGGGACCACGCTTATCGTTGCTACCGCGATTTCGCAACGACGCCTCCGCCGGAACGTCCGGGACCACGCCATCGTCGCCTACCGCGACTCGCAACGACGCTTCCACCGAACGTCGGGGACTATGCCATCGCCGCTACCGCGACCCGCAACGACGCTTCCACCGAACGTCGGGGACTACGCTTATCGCCGTCACCGCGACGCAGCAGCGACGCCACCGCCATGACGCTCAAGACTACGCCATCATCCCCAACCATAACCCCGATAACGGCATATAAGGTGAAACGCCCCGCCAAGGGAGGGCGAGCGAACGACGGCGTAGCCAACGACGACGACGCCCACCGACGCCCTTTCCTTCGCCAAGAAGCGACTCCTCGCCAAGGGCCGCGCGCACCATCTCATCTACGTTGGATAACCTCCGCTCGACATCACGCACTGTAATCACGAGCAAGTTTGTAAGTTCTCTATCTCTCTCTCGCATTACTCGCCTCACTCAGAACCACCATGACGCACGGACGCGCTTTGGCGGAAAGGAAGAAGAAGGAGAGATAGCGGCTCTCGAGGCGTAAGGGAGGTGGGTCGAGAACTCCTCTCCCTCCCTATTTAAAGAGGAGGCGCAAGAATTAAGGAAAGGCGAAAGGTCGGACGAAAAACCCTCTCCTTCCCCTTTTTAAATACACAATCAATGCTGATTGATATCCGAGGGGACGCACTGTAAGTGACGGATTTAACCCGGCCCACGAAGCGCCCCTCTTGGTCAAATCAACACCGCTCGGGTATGGCTCGCCATCGACCCCCGCCCGGACGCGGCGATTAAGGCACCCGCGATAGGCGCATAAATTTTTTCGCTTTCCCATGCAGATCACTTGACGACCCGATGACGGGACCTTCAATTCTTGGGTCAATTGCTCGCCCGTAAGACACGAGGAACGAACGACCAAAGAAAGATAAGCCTCTCATCTTTCACTTTTTATGCGTTAGAATTTGTTCGCAAGATTCCAACCCTCACGAAAAAGGTGGACGCGAGCATCACTGGGGGGGGTGTCGAGGATGACTACCAATCCGCACATCCTCTTCACACCGACCCTCCGTGACGCTTGAAACTAAGGGCGCGACATACAGTGCACAAAGCTTTGAGTAAATCGGATGAACTAGCAAACCCTACGCCCGATAGCTACAATGTTTCTATTCACCGTAAAAATCATGCTCAAACGCCTCGCGTCTCTCGGGTTTCGACGTCCGCCTTTCTCAAAGAAGGGATTGAAGGGTCCGCCTTACAAAGAACCAAAGTTGCCTGTGTTAATTGAACATTTCGGATCTTCACCGAGACACAAAACAAAGAATGGCAATTTTATGCAGGTTTTTCCAACCTCTCACAAACGCCAGACCAACCCATCCGGTAGGAGCTTTTCCGCCACTCATACCACCAAGGTAACGCCACCACCTTTATTTTCAATTAAATCTCAGATTCAAAACATTTCATATGCAAAAATTGCATCCCAATGATTCGTGGTCGCACCACTTAAACGATCGTCGCTTTATCCGATATAGGCAACCACAGTCGAGGTTCAAGGTCGGCCCGCCTGAAGGGGCTCGAGGCCGCCTCACGCCGAATAGAGCCAGGAGAGATAATCGAGATGAGCCCCAGCTGCCCCGCCTCGACCCGGCCGAAGTTTAACCGGACGCCTCGACCTTTCTCGCTCGATTCTAACCTCGAGCCAAACCCACGTAATCTCCATCGAGGAGAGGCCATCGGGCCCCCCGAGCTTATCGAACGACTCTGCATCTCGCCGGAGGCGGGGTTAAGAAGTTGTGGAGTGCCACCAGAGGGGCTCACGACCCCATCAAGAAATGATGGACCCGGATTCCGCATTTAACGCATTCGTTAGCGAAGCTCGTTGAGCGCTGGTACTCAAGCCGCCGAGGCAAGTATCGCTCACTCAGCCCCTCCGATTGGCGTAAAACCGAGGGACGGGTAACACGCAAATAACGGCCGACCCCTATCGACCACTCGACAAGGCTCGGGGCTCGTGCCAAACAATGCAGGACAAAGGCCCCACCTTGCCGAGCCCATAGAGTTCCTGGGTTGGGATTTCTCATGGAAGATGTATGGGATTATTGCGATGGCATCCATTATCACCGTAACACGATCGATTCGTCTCCAGAATACCCTGACCCCAAAGAAAAGGGGTCGGACTTACTGGGCTGTTAAGGCACGGCTACCTCCTCTCCTTCTTTCGTAACAATCTCCTCGTGATTATAATCATGCCGCATAATTCTGGGGGAACATATTGGTAAGACCGTAAAAATGAAATCGCAAAAATCAAACAAAACGAAATTAAGACGTTAAAAGCACCTAAAGGCGCCCAGACTAAAAGTACCGACACTTGTTCACATATTACATATAAGTTATTCTCAAAATTGTTCGACTAATTACTCATGGAGGGAGAACCATCTCTTTCAGATTGTCCGCTGTGTTCTTCGCAAGGGGAGCGACCATCCGCTCCATTTCCTCCAGCTCTTCATCCTCAGAGGTGGACTGAAAGCCTTCGCCATCACTTTCGTGTTTATTTCCTTCTCATAGTGGGCGTGGGCGACGGTGAAGGCCTGGGTAATCCCGGCGTGAAAGGCACTCTCCTCAAGTTGGCCCACCCGAGCCGTGATACCTTCGACACGAGCCAGCGAGCTGGCTGGTCTCCACCGGCTCCACACATTCAGTATGCTAAGAACAACCCCGACAGTAGCTTGTAGAAGATCGTGCTCATCACTCTCACCAAGGGCTCTACGCAGATAGGCGCCTCTTTCTCCGCCTTGGTGGCGGGCGTTCTCAAAGACTGACTTTTCCTTTCATCGTCAAGCTCCGCCCCGAGAGAGCGGACCACCTCGACGCCCCTCGTCCACCTTCCACTGGAGGGCTATGGCCCTACTCCTCCTTCTCCGCCGGAGGTCCCGCTCCATCTCTAGCTCCTTCAAGACTTCACTGGCCTTCTCATTGGTCATGATTCTCTCGCAGCACTGCCTCGCTTTTTTGAGTCTGCAATCTCCTCTCCATCCAGCTTAGACTCACGACAGTCCTCGAACATTCCAGGCGCCTCCTCCAGATCCTCCCGACGCGCTGGACCTCCCGCCTCGAACAAGAGTAAGTCAAGGCCAAGTCTGCCTGCAGCCTGGGCCTCCTGAAGGCGATCCCTCTCCGCCTCTGCTCATGGAGGAATTGGGATTTATCCCTGCCACGAGCAACAAGAGTCCTGAGGAGGAAGAAGGCTGATATCGTGAATACGAGAACAAAAACACATGAAGAAAGAAGAAAGTCCAGAAAATACCGAGTGGTAGGGATAACGATCTCACGGAGGGCTCCTCCCGCTCGGTCCAGGCGTTCAAAGATGGTCGAGATCCCGATGTCAAGACCCTCCCGCCCATGCTCTCGGAATGATCATCGAGCGAGAAAAGAGCCGACGCCGGGTCCCGAGCATCCATCCATCGGAGCGGCGGCTCTCCCCACGCAGGGAGCGGTTTCTCCCCGACAAGGGGCCGGTATGGCTCCCTCTCGACGTGGTGGCACCACCGCCGCACTCGAGAGACCTCCGGCCGACCCTCCTCCGTCTGGGCCGCTTGAGCGCCACGGTGGATCCACATGGGCGCCTGGCCTTGGATCGCACCACGCCTCGGTGCCACCACCACGATCAAGGTCGCTGATCTCGGCTTGGCGATAGTGACGACCACCGTCACCGGGCGGATATGCGGTCCTACGGCATGTTCCACGCCCACCATGGAAGAGACCGCCGCCAAGAACCTCCGCGGTGTGGAGCCACCTTGACGCTGGCCGGTTCGCCAACGCGCCCCGACATCGCACCACTCCTCGCTTCAAACAGGGTGGCTCCAGCGACGCCGTCTGTCCCCACTTGAAGGGCGAGACTTTCTTGGGCGCCATTTGTGGGTGACCCGTCCGCAAGAACTCGCGCAAAGGTAATAACCATTAAGTCAAAATAAAAGGGAAAAAGGATGAAACAGAGGAATCAACAGCCTTACGTTGACGTCCTCGGCCGGGCGGAAGCGCTTTTGGGGATGGATCCCAGACCCCCGCCTCGCTCATCCGGGCGGGACCGTTTATGCCTACCCCCGCCCGGGCAGGGGGGTCCATCTCGCCGGGCGCGCCCCGAGTCGCCTCCCTTCCATCGTCTCGTCGGGCACGGCACCGAGCCGCCCCTCCATCGTCTCACGGGTGCAAAGACCGAGCTGCTCCCCTTCATCGCCACTCGGGGATGGCGGCGACAGTTCGCCTTCCCCATCCACCGTCCTCGCCGCACGCCGCGGCGAAGAGGCGGACTCACCGCCTCCAATCGACCTCATCGATTCACTTCCTCGCGCGTGAAAGGCGAAGGGCCTCCTGCACGGTGGGTGGCCACTTGTCGCCGCCTCCTCATCCTCCAGACGCCCCTAATCCACGCCGACGGCTACCCGCCATCGCCGCCGCCATCATCATCATCATCGTCATCCTCACCGCCACGCCCTCTCCCCGATCCGTGCCTCCCGCTTCGGGCCGTTACTTTCTTCATCTCCTCCTTTGCCTCCTTGTCCCACTCGCCGTCATGAAGTCGATTCGCCGCCCACAACCTTGTCCTTCGCAGGGGGTGGTTATCCTTGAAGACTAGCCCCTCGGCTAGCCCCAACATTACGTAGCAAGTGTTAAAAGAGGGAGATTCAGGAGAAAGAAAAGAATGCGGAGAAGAGGGCTTATTTAATTGAAGAACCTGTGCTCCGGCCGCATTGAGGATGCCCGGCACCGGATACACGATGTCGAGGACCTCGCCGGCGGAATCTCTTCGTCGGCTCCATCGCCTCCTTGATACGCCGCGCCACTTCCAATAAGGGAGCGCCTCGTCAACGAGCACCGCCCCTCGAACGATATTCCCGGCGCTATCCGGCAGGGAAGCACACGCGCCATCGGTGGCACCACCCACCTCGCGTGGTAGGCACCGATAATCCTCGACCCTTTACACCCCGACCCTTCGTGGCATGGAGGGCGGAGAGAAGGTCAAGATGTGCTTCTTGTCTTTAGTCCGACGCCCCATTTTACCACGCGCCGGGCACCCACAATAAGACGTCCGTGTACTTCGGTAGGGTGGCACTCACATCATCCCTAACATAAAACCATCGCGAATGCCATCCCTTGTTGGATGTAGCTGACGCATGTACGGGTAACCTTCGACCGGGTATGGCGCAGTGAATGTTGGCACACCCCATCGGGCGCATCCACTTCTTTTCCCCAATCTTCCTCTTCGATGCACTAATTCTAAAGAAATACCGCTTACAGATCAAAATGGGGATCGATCCTCAGAAACCTCGCACAGGGCAACGAACGCCGCCATATGTCAATCCCATTGGGAGTGAGATGTCGCAGCTCTACCTCATAGTAATCTAATAGCCCTCGAAGAACGGCGCGCGGGTACCTTAATCCCCGCCATGGAAGATGGCAAAGGAGACGACATACCCTTCAAAGCGGCACCGGCTCACCCGTCGCCGGGAGTAACCACTCCGGGACGGGCGGATAGTGGGCGGAGAAGGCCACGCGGACGAGGCCTCCAGACGCCGGAAGTGATGCTTGATCCGCCCCACAACCCATTGAAACAGAGGGGGAAGGGCAGCGCGAGCTTAACGGGTGCGTCAAACACAAACGCAGGCTTGGCCGACGGTGGCGGCATGCGGGCGCAAGAGGTCGGGAAGATTGGCGGCGGATGTTTCGTAACGCAAAGAAAGGGGAGTGAAACACGGGCCTCGGGGCGAACCTCATGGTTTTATAGGAGGCGACGGACGCGAGAAGGGCAACCGTCCGCCTCGATCTCCGGGTTCGCCACGCGACGCCATCAAGTACACGTCATGGGACACGCGCTGCGCAGTCCCTATCCTCTCATCCCAAAAATCTCGGCGGACGGTTAGCCTTCCCAAGCTTAATCCGGACTCTCCACCCACCGGGAAGCACAAGCCACAAAGGCCTGCTTTTTTTCTCTTTGGGCCACCTAGGGCCCAAAGAACTCGCCGGCCGCCCAACTAAGAAGGAATCCACTTAACAATCCGCCACCAAGGCGTAAGCACCAGTGAGGACGGCCTCGAATCAGCCCCTCAAGAAACAGGACGCCACGACCCACTCGAAAAACACCCGCTTGATGAAAAATTAAGTCCTTCACCTTACCCATGAAAGGTCGATATGACTCCCGGCGACTCTACTCGAGTCACCCGGGGCTTTTGGTTACACCCAAAAAGGCCAGGCACCTCCGCAAATTAGCTTCAACGAAATCAAAAACACCCTCCAAAGGGTTCTACCCAAATCACCCGAGTCTCGGGGCCTACTGTCGGGGACCTAATACTGTGGTACCCTGAAGGTGGAACCGATGACCACCGAACGTGAAAAACTTCTAGATGCATAAGGGCTCCATGTCATCCCTTGTTCGAGTAATGAGGAGTTCGGTTCGCCGCCTGACGCCTTGAGGGCGGGCTCGGTCTCGCCCAAGGGCCGAGGATGAATTCTGCCTCGCCTGGACCCGGGTCATGGGTCACCCACCCGACACCTTTGTAGGATAACCCCGCCGCCCCAAAAGCTCAAGGCTAATCTCCGCCTCGCCTGACGCCTATAGGGCGGGCTCGGTCTCGGCCCGAGGATAAACTCCGCCCGCCTCGACGCCTTGAGGGCGGGCTCGGTCTCGCCCGAGGGCCGAGGATGAATTCTGCCTCGCCCACCCCGGAGGGGCGGGTCACCACCCGACGGCCCAGTAACCCAGCCTCGCCTCGATCGATATCTATCCCTCATAATGATGGGTACAGACGAGACAAGACGTTCGGGTCAACCATGGCTCCAACGACTATACCTCGCTACTCGGCAGAAAAGGACTGCCAGGAACGACAGATCGAAGCTTAGACCTTCCCAAGCGCCAGAGCCAAAAGGTATTACAGTGCGTGCACCTCACCCTCAGAGTTGTAGGCGCCGCCTTCAGCCTGGGACACGGAACCCGGATTTAAGATATATCGACAACCGCCACGCCTGTGAAAAGATTTGCTATCTCCACTAACGATGGGTATTCCGTCACCACACGGTGGACCCGAGGAGCGGCGCCCGCTTCCCCACCCTCGTGTCCTCCCGGCCAAGGCCTTGACCACATGCGGCGTTACACCGGACCCGACCTCAAGATTCTCCCAACGAGGACTCATGAGAACCGTAAGGCGTATGGAGCAAGGTCGGGGAGGCTCATAAGTCAAAACCATCGTGATCGCAGCCCATACCTCACAGAGGGCAAGATTCTCGTGACTAACCCGACATCC